>VWZL01000815.1:262296-395460 GCA_013396915.1 Stercorarius parasiticus
TTTTTTTTTTTGTAGGGGAGTGTTTAAAGTCTTAAAGAAAGAGTCTGAATTGGCTAAGGGTAGGAGTTTGGCAACATGTCTCAGGCTCATGGTGATCAGAGGTGCTCACTGCCTGCCTTTGACCACACAAGCGCATCACGGAAGCTTCTGCTGCTCCGAGTGTTTTAGGGACGATAGGTCTGGTTCTGAGACCCCTGGGTGTGGGGTCCAAGAGTCCTGAGGTTGTTCAGTTGTCTGGTCTGGCAGCAATGGAGACCTTCAAAGCCTCTAGACATGAAGTTGGATCTCAGGAGTGCCCAAGTCCATCTTTGGTTGCTGCTCTCCCACTCCTTGAAAGCCCTTTAAAAGCTGGCACTGGAGACACCAAAACCAACTGTCTTCTAATGAATTCTAGGCTGCGGAGGTGGCACGCCCTTAAATACCTGTTTGGACCTAGGTGTAAACCAGTGTTGGACGTGGCTTTCTTGAAAGCATTTTGCTGCTTTAACTCAGTTTCTCATGTGAAAAATCAGCACAGAAGAGCACCCATTTCTGCCTCTTTGTGTTCTGCATTGCAGTGTTCTCAGGAAAGGGGATGGTCTTCTCAGGCCAAAATTGAGAATTTCCATTTTTTGGGAAAGCTGCTGTTTTACAGCCTGGTTCTGCCCTATGTTGGAAGACAAGCTGCGAATTTCGCTGCCAAGTAAAGTGAAAGAAGGCTCGGATCTGTCACAGACCTGCTTCAACAAGAAATGCATCTGATGATGTAGTAGTTCCTATTTTAAGGACTTCAGAAGAAAGATGACCCCTTCCAGTAGGGTTAACCTTTTCTTTCGCTATTTTGCCAAGAAAAGTGTGCTTTCACATGACATGCCCATCTCACCAAAGCACCCTTTCCAGGCAAAACGTTTCCCTTGATGATCCATTTGAATACCAAGTCCCTCACTCAGTGGATCCTTGTTGGGACTTTTCAGTGGACGGTTTATTTTAAGGATTAAAACAAAACTTATGGATGGGAGATGACAGAGCTCATGGCTCTTGCGAGGTGAGGTGAGATTATCTGTCTCATCGTGGGCTGCTCGTTTGTGGCTTTGCGGTTGCAGGCACATCAGTGTTCCTGATTAGCATCAGGTCATGGGGTCACCTGGCAGGATTTTTGCTTCATCTGGTACTGAGGGCAGTTGTGATGGCTCCCTGGGAATGGGCCCTCTGAGGGGAGGAGATAGAGGGGAAATTAAGCTGGTTCGGTTTAATAGCGGCTGGGAGCAATGTTCTGCACCGGGATGTTGCACGATGATGTTTTGCAAGATCACAGGAAGCAAAGAAACTGCTGCAGAGAAAGCACTGCTGGTCATCGCATCGCAACCACATCTGCCTAGGCATCAATGGCTACTCCTTTCTCCTCTAAGTATGAATTCTTTTCTTTTCTTTTTTTTTTCTTTTTTTCTTGAAATGAAATTTCTAGCACTGGATCCAGCCTGGGAGGGTGTCCAGTTTGTCTGCAATGGCATCTCTCGGTGCAGGATGGCACTAAAGACTCTTCTGGTGATCAGATCTAATTGTAGCATGTTGCTTGGTGCCTTTTGGGTCCCGGCTCCTGTATAACGTTATGTACTTTATCCCACACCCTCTCTGTTAGGTGGTGAAGGGGGAACCGAATCATTCTGCCACAGAAAGATGTAGAAGGATGATGGCTTAGGATTAAAGCTGCTTTTAACGCTGGGGAACAGCAGGGTGGAAAGCCATTTTCCGGTGGGGGCATCGGGGCCGCTCTACTCCGAGCCGAGCAAGGCTTTTCAAAGTCCTGCTTCCTTTCAGAAGGATGGGTATCATTTGCAATAACTCTCTAAGGAAAGTGTTTGCAAGTGGTCACCTCTGCTGGCAGGTGATGTGAGGATGCGTGGGAAGAGCTTGCAGAGAGAGGATTAACCTGCTTTCTAACCTCTCCTTTCTGGGTGAAGCTCCTGTTGTCCCACCTGCCAGGCAGAGGGGTGACGTGGGGATCCAAACTCGCCCTGTTATGGGGAGACGCTGGCGCAGGGTCCTGGGGGGACCCGCATTTTGGCCTAACCAGGGCGTTGCTCCGTGGCGATGCCCAGCGGCCTGATGCTGAAATGATG
Organism: Stercorarius parasiticus; assembly: GCA_013396915.1. NCBI lineage: Eukaryota > Metazoa > Chordata > Aves > Charadriiformes > Stercorariidae > Stercorarius > Stercorarius parasiticus. Next base: position 264,396 of record VWZL01000815.1, read on the forward strand.
CTGCTCTTCGGTATCGTAGGCGCACGTAGCAGCGCGGAAACCTGTCACCCCACGCTGGCGTTTCAAGGATGGAGAAGGGAGGGCTGCTTTCCACAGCCTTGCTGCGTGTTTCTCTCCCTTGCTGTCTTCCCTGCCCTGTGGGAGAGGCAGTGCTGAGTCAGGGTGTTTCTTTCCTTCCTGCCCATGTTCTCAATGCTCCTCCTTGGCCAGGTATTTGGTTCAATTTGGAATGGGCTGGTCTCCAAAATCAGGCTTTAAGATTTGGCACCAGCCTTCTTGGCTACATAGCAAAACAAGCCAAAAAAGGATGGGGACAAGAGGAAGGTGGTGACAGGGTGGAGAAGGCTCTGGAGGATGCGATGAAGGGTCCAGTCATCTCCAGCTAAATTGCTGTGTCCTCCTGCTCCCACAGTGTTGCCGCCTGTGTCCTTGCAGCCTGGTCTAGCTTGTCCCCCGATCCCTTTGGATGAAGTTGTCACCATCCAAAGATGCTGAGTGATCCCAGGATCTCCCATTCTCGGTATGTCTGGAGCAAGGCAACGTATTGCTTTGAGTCAGTGTGGTTTTTCGGTAGGTTGAGGTTTGGGGATGGGCACAGGGTGGCTTAAACCGTCACAGGGTGGCTTGGGGGTGCTTAAACCTTTTCAGACAAACCTAGAGAGTCTTGTCACCCTTCCCTTGATACATGGAGATTCATCCCGACCATCTGGAAAATCACCTTTTAGGGTTATTGGCTCAATATGTGTATGCATAGTAGAATAATTTATTTATCAAGGTTCCATAAGTAATTGCTGTTTATTAAGTGTGGGTAATGTATGAAACACAAACAACGAATCAGCATTTGCCCCAGGGAATCCGAATGATTAAGGTTAAGCAAGACAGGGACAGGGCTGAGGGACGCAGAGAGCCGCGGAGGTAATGAGTGGGTCAGCAGGACTTGCTTAAGCCTCGTCGGGCACGCGAGGAGCGTCTGGAGGGGGAACCGTGCGTGTGAAGCCAAATGACGCGTGGCAGGGGAATGGCTGATATTGTGGCCACAGGTAGGACGAGGCAGAGCAGCTGCAGGTTCCTCGTTCCAAAGAAGCAGGTTCAGTCCACTGAGTTCACTTTGGGTTTAAAAAAAGAACAAGAGGAGGGCCTATTTTGTTGCTTTTGTTAAATTTGGCTGCTGGCCCTCACCCTGTGACAGGAGAGGTTTTTACCCGCTCTGGGGCACAGCCTGTGGGTAGGTTGATTATATGGGGTCCCAGGCCAGCACTGCTGCCCAGAGCTGGGTTTGTGGTGAGGGGCTTTGATTGCAGACACACCTTAATTCAGCTCCTTCTCTGCGGTGCCCGGTGGAGAAAGGAAGGTGTAGGGCTGGGCTGGAGGCAAGCCCAGGCCAGTGCTGTGGTAGGACAGCCAGGGACGCGCCGGTGACCACAGCGCTGCCTGCTCATTTGGGCACGCATGTGGTTTGCCATCGCTCTCCTCGTCTGACCCTTCCAGCGCGGGGGGACAGCGGATGGGCACCGAGGGAAGCCCTGGAGCTGCCCTGCCCATGCTGGTATTGGGGCAGGGTGGCTGGGGACAGGAGAACTTCATCCCAGGCTGTGGGTCTTTGTGGACCCCGGTTTGGGGGATGGTTGGAGGTAGCTCTGCAGCCTTCCCGAGCTCCACTCCATCCCTGCTCCTTGCTTCTCTCATTTATTCATCCTTTCCATGCTCATCCGCCCTTCTAATGTCACATTTCCATTTCACCTCCTTCTTTCCTTCCTTTATGTGCCTGCCCAGAGCCATTCATGTCCCCTTCCTCCTGCCAGCCCCTTTCCCCTCTTCCTCCTTTTTGATTTCTGGGTGAAACAGTGAGTAGGTAAAACTCTACCTTTTAAAACGCTTCCCCCAAAATAGACATCACTTGCAAAGAATTTATAGAAGGGTTTGGAAGGCAGGACGGGACGTGCCCACATCTGCTTCACGCTCAGGAAGGTTTCCAACCCATCGGCTGCGCTTTTTTTGCTCACGTAGTTTCCAGGAAATTTCAGGTATTGGGGAAAAAAAAGGTAGGACTAATGAAGTGGTGGTGACATCACTTGTTTCTGCTGGGGTGCTGCAGGCTCTTCCCTTCCCGCTGTACAGAGAGGCCGGGTGATACCGTCCCCGCCTGGGGCTGGGAAGCAGCTGCTGGGCGCTGGATCTGCCCCAGGCAGCCGCGTTGTATCATCTCCCAAATAAAGGGACTCGGCTTCATCTTAGAAACCACTGCTTTATTTTCTCAGCTGAAGGCCGTCCCGAAGTCCGTGAATCTCCATGTGCTCTTGGCTGTGCATCGTCCCCACTTGTCCTTGCGGCAGCCGCTCTTTGAGCCCACTCTTCTGAGCCATGCTGGGAGCATGGAGGTTGCTGGTTCCCTTTTTAATAAGCTGTCCTGTTACCTGGGCAAATGGCTGCTTCTTTCTCAGTGTCCCTGCGTATAACAAGAGCATAAATGAGACGCACAATGTGCGGATTTACTGCTCAGTGTTTCTCAATCCACACCTGAGCAAATTACCTCATTCCTTTTAGACAGCACCCAGTATCCACCACTGTGATTACGATCTGGCTCTGTGCTCTTGTGTCACTTTTAATTAGGCATTTTGTTTCTGCATTGTGTGTCATTCTCACATGGTTTGCAGCATAAATAATGGTGTATTGTGTTCCAGTGGGTACTGCGAACCTTTAGCTCTTAATGAGGCTGCATGGATATTTATGAGGCCATCTACCTGTTTTGCAACATGCAGATTCTGAGGCTAAAATACACTGGGATCTTTTTTTGGGGAAAAAAAGACCTAGGACATCAAAGTGATAGTTAGAAGGTGGACGTTTGCATTGGGAATTGCAGAAACACAGATCATTTTGCCCCAAGGTGGGGACTGGCGGCTGGTCACAGGAATCCCAGCCTGCAGTGCCTTCTCTCCTAAAATTAGTGTAGCGGGAGCAAGCCCAGAAATTTAAGGGGTGGCACGTGAGGTTAGATGTCGTGGGGTGTATTTTTGCTCTGTGGGGACAGGGATTTGGGCTCCCGCTGCATTTCTCATCAGGTGAGAGCCACAAACTGGGAGCAGTGGCATGGTGAGGGTGGGAATGGGCGAAGGGGATGGTGTCACCGCTTGATGCTGTGTCAGGACAGACTGAGGGGCAATTTGCTGTGGGATCCCACAGAGATCAGGGTCCCTGTGCTGGAGAACCGGGGCCTCTGTGCCCCCTCGCCTTGTGCCTGCGCTTTTCAGAGGCCATGTGCCCAAATCGTCAGGCAAAAGGTCTGAGTTTATATATTATTTTTTTTTCCCAGCCACTTACGTGAGTTGGACCTCAGTCTCCCACTTTTTGCCTTGTGCCACTGGAATAAACGCGAAGCGGGTGTTTGGCCGTGGCCATACCTCGCCACAGCTTTTCTGGGGTAGTTTGTTGTGCTTCATACTTCCCAAACGATGCGACCCAGCCCCTCGGCAGCACGGGCAGAGGGAGCAGGGCACAGCTCGCTCTGCTCCTGCCTGGCGCTCGGCTGCGAAGGGGCACTTGCTGGGTGTGTGGGTTTGGTGCTGGGTTACCCCCAGGGGCCAGGGAACTGCTGGAGCCTCCTCTTAGCTGTGCAGCGCGCGGTCGGGAGCCGCTTTGCCGTCCCGACGTGTCTGCGAGGGAAGCTTTGGCACCAAACCCTGTGCCCTGTAGCGTAGCTCAACAGGTTCGTCGCCCGTGCGTGGCGCAGGCACGGGCCCAAGTCAGCACCTTGAGGCAGAGGGAGGAATCGCCCGCTCGCTTCGCTCCGTCTCGGCTTGGCGAGGGCGGTTGTGACATGACGTGGCTGGGCTGCGTGTGCCCGTGCGATGGTCCCACGCAACCCCACGTGTGTGCGTGTGTCGGGGACACGCTGCTGCTAAGCCCAGGAGTCTGTAATACCTCTTAAATCTGGTACCAGATCTGATTCATCCTGATTTTTAACTCCTGGGGTCAAATTCTGTGCGGCTGATTCATGCCCGGTGCACGCCTGGTGAACGCAGTAACCCTGGAAGCTCAGGCCTGCCTTGAAGGGCCCTTATGCCTTTTTTCGTACCGGGTAAAGCTCTTCCCCTGCACCAAGGGGGTGTGCAGCCCACGATACGTGGGGAGGAAGCGTCCTCAGCGTCATGGAGAGCTGGTCTCACTCTTGCCGCTATTTTTCCTCTTCTTTTCCTGCCAAGCCTTCCCTCCCACGCCATCCTCGTGTGACATGGAAACCTGCTGCAAGTGGAGCCGATGGCTGGGGGTGGCTTTGGGGTGCTGGTGGGTGCAGGGGGGAGGCGGTTGGGTGCTGGGGCTGGAGGAGGTTTGTCTGAGCAGCCGGAACGGCCGTGGGTAGCCCCAGCTCCACACAATGCTGGACCTGAGCTTCCCTCCCCTCCCACAGACCTGGAAAGAGTCATTTATGTCATAGGCAATGTGGGCAGGTGCAAGATAATTATGATGATGATGATTATTATTATTATTATTGTCATTGTTGAGTGTATTGATTATGATGGTGGCTGACACAGACCTGCCACACCTTCTGCTGCCATCAGCACCCAGGGCTGGGCTCCCCATCAGGTCCAAGGCTGCAATCCTGCCCTTTGCTCGTACTGCAAAACCTGATACCAAGTCCCAGAGAAGACCAGAGGAAAGGCGCCTTCCTTCTGGCTTTCATTTGGAAGCTGCCAACTCGGTCACATTTGGGTTAAAAGGCTGAGATACAAATGCTGAGATAAAATACCTGGCTGGTGCGACAGCAGACGGGTGGGAAGTCCCAAAGCTCAGATCTTGGGAGCGTGATTCTCCTTGCTTCGCTATTTCCCGTGTTTGCAATTGTAGGAAAAAACCCCTTTTCTCCCTGAGAGCTGAATTGGCCCCTCTGTCGGCAGAGATAACCATCTCAGCTTGGTGATTATAGCTGTAATAGAATACTCTAACAAATTAATCATTTGAATTTTTTTCGTCCCTTTTCTTCTGACTGTGACTCACCCGTGAGGAGATCCTGCACCTCTTTGGTTTAGTCCCTCTGCCTTTGCTTTCTCTGCCTTTCACAAAGTGGTTTGTGTGTGCACAGGTTGAGCTGTTTTGGGGAGATCCTGCAAGCTCCCATTTTTACAAGTTGAATGTATTAAATTCCCGCAGTTGCACGTGGGAAACATCCCTGCTCTGGGCATCCCCGGTCCTCGTCCAGGAGAAACCGTCTCTGGAAGCCCTGGTGGGTACAAACCACCCTCTGTAGCAGGAGGACAATTTACACTGAATCTGATGGAGTTTTTGCAATCCAGTGGCCTGAAGATTCAAACGAATATTTGCAGCCACACGTTTGGTAACGTGTCGCCCCGTGCGTGGGGGGAGGCGATGCAGGTTTTACTCCTGCCTCTCCCACGTACTTCCCGCCTGCGGGACAGTTTATCTCCAAAACACCCCATACAGTTCTCTGTTTTTCTTTGTTGTTTTTCTTCCGTAGGAGAGTTTGTTGGGCAACCGATCTGTTTGGACAGCTTTGATTTTGCAAAAGATCTTGGAATTCATAACTGGGGCCAGAGCTTGCGGAGCAGCTTTGTTCCCGTGCCGTCACCAGGGTGAAGATGGTTATTTGGGTTGTGGTAGCTATTAAGAAACCCGGTCGTTGTCCGCAATTACGTTGTGCCAAGGGCTGTACAAACACGGGTGAGTTAGGATGGCTGCCGTGTTGGATGCTTAGTATTTTGGGGGAAGTAAGACCTTAATCCTTCCTGGACTTGGAGATGAAGGATTGATTGGTGAAAAGTGGCATCGTGCCATTGACTCTGCCCAAGCTGTGTCAGATGAGACAAAATTCTGATAAGAGCATTACTTGTTGATGACTGTGTGAGGTCGTTTCTCGCTTTGCTTCTCCGTTCACTTTGTGGCGTTATCCTTCAGCCCAGGCATGAATCAGGCCCATGGACTCCTGTGATAACGCCGCGTACTGTTGCACTGGTTTTATTTCAGTTCCTGTGAACTCGTGGCGTTCCCTTGACTGCAGTGAAATGTCCTCACGGTTTCCATCTGCTCTGAATGGGGCACATTAGTTTGCAATTGAGTTAATTAAAACAGGAGCATAGGAAGAGCTCGCGCCACGTGCAATCTCATTGCCGCAGATTGTAGGGATTGTTTAATTGTTACTGTTAATTTAAACTCGGGGATGAGTTTGACCAAGGAGTGGACCAATACTGGGGAGAGAGGACCATCAGCAGCGGTTAAACGTGCTGGTCAGGATGCAAATTCCAACCTGGGGAGGGTTAAACAGCTGGGGGCTGGAGAAATATGGCCAGAGGAAGGATCACTTTATAATTGCCCTGTATTTTGGGGCTGGCCAGCGTGTATAACTACCTCGAGACAGACGGACTCTGATCGGACCCGGCCTGCCGGCTCTGTACTGCGCGAGTACCCACAGAGGTTACAGCAGATCAGCTGTGGGGAACTTGAACAGCCCAACAGATTGAACAGGCTGGGCTCAAAAGTCCCACATGATTCTTGTGGGGACAGAACTTGGATTTTCCCTTCTCCTCCAAGACGCGCCGTTTCCAGAAAAACTGAGCCTGGCGTTAACCAGGGCTGGCAGTTTCACTTTGGCTCTGAGAATTGCAGTGTTTTAATTTATTTGTTTGTTTGTTTTTCCTTAAGGCTTTAGCTGTGGGAGTGACTCTCAACTTTCATGTAAAAATTATCCACGTAATTATGATTATACATAATTATAACTATATTTATAGTTATTCCTTCATGATTTCTTGTAATCATAAGATCTTGTAATTTGGGGGAGGGGGGTGGGCAAAAACAGCTTTAGGTGCATGTAAAATAGGCTGGAGGAGGGGGAAAGTCCATAGTTTGAATGTCTCCACCGTGCGTCGGGCGCAGAGAGCGACGCTGCTGAGCCGGTGCCCCGTCGGGCGCTGCGTCCCCGGGAAGGATCCCCGCTACGTGGGCTGGGTTTAACAAAATAATTGAACCGTGACTTAATTACAGATTTAAAAATGACAAGATTCACACTAACTTCAAGTATCCAAATCAATATGTTGGTATAAACACCAAACTCGCTCCGTTCAAGGAGCCGCACACGCCGCTCAAGTCTTTAACTGCTGAGACCGAGGTCCCTGCGCGAGGGGTGGCTCCAGTGCGCTGACGGGTGCCCCTTTTCCTAAATCGATATGTATGTGTATGAACACAAAAACATACAAAAACATGGGCAAGGAGACAGAAAATATTTGGATCCCGTAAAATATATGAACACCCACACTCATAAGAGCCTATAGTTAAAATTTCCCTCTTCTGGAGTCCAGAGTAAATGCTCACCATGCACGGCATTCCTCGGCAGCGAGGAGTGAGACTCAGAAGGCTGACTCACCCAGGCCCTTTAACCCTCCAGGTGTCAGCCCGAGCCTTCCAGCTCCGGGGAGATGCTGGTCCCAGCCCGCTGCGATCCTGGAGACCTCAAAGGGTCTCGCTGGAGTCGCTGTTTTGTAAGGTCCGAGATAACTGAGTTCCATCAGGTGCTTTTCCAGTCCGGCCCAACTCGGACAGCGGGATATTCTGGTACTTCCCACCAGTTGTGCAAGCCCAGAACTTGCCAGATCTTGAAGTTCTGGTATCAACCCCCCTCTTTGGGCCAGGATCCAGGTGGTGTCAGGGGGTGATCGATTATTGACTATTTCCAGGTGAGAGGGGATGAGGGAACCAGGTGCGCTCAGGGGTTGCTGTAACGTTCTGGTCCGTTGCCCTTCACATTCTTTCCTGGTTTACGTTGGGTTATTACGTGGCCCAGGTTGGGGGAATCACACCAAGCACCGAGTGGCCTAAGGAGGGGGGTTTGCACCACCACGCTGGAGGTGCCGGTGAGCGGTTTTGTGCTGATATCTAAACACCTTGGGGTTTAGACTGATGATGCTCTTTTTGGGTTTCAGCTAACAGAACAAGCGTGGCCAATTCGGAGCTCGAGGAGGTGTCTCACAGCAGCGGATGATGCCACCAGCAGCAGGCAGCTTCCCAGGAGCGACCAGGCAGCAAGGAGCCGAGCCCAGGGTTTCCCGGCCTCAGCAGAGCGGGCAGAGGGAGGAGGAAAGGTGAGATGCGGCTCCGGGAGGGCCAGGAGCTTGCTGGAAGCCTTGTCGTTAACGTGGAGCTGGCTCTGGTCTACAGCAGCTGGCTCTGTCAGCCCGAGCCGCCTCCAGCTATTCCTGCTGGTCCCGTGATGCCGCTTTAATGCTGAGGCTGCTTTTCCTTGGAAAAAGGAGAGTGTAGCTGGGAGACACAGTGTGGTTTAGGTGGGACCCATCACACCGGCCTCTAGCGCTGACGGAGACCTGAGGCTGTAAAGCTGCGGGGCCGTGAGAGTGGAGAGCAAAATGCGGTTTCCCCGTGTAAAGCTGCGTGGAGTCGCAGCGCGAACAATACGGAGGCGCGCGCCAAGGGCGCTGGGGCAGAGAGGGGCCACAGGAGTGATGTCAAGTCCTCAGAAAAGCCGTTTGTTTATGAAAGAAGTGAGGACTTCAGCCTATTCCGTTTATCCAACGTAAGAGGGTGGTGACTTAACGTTAATCGGGGCATCGTACCAGGTTCAGGAGAGCCATTTAAGTGCTTCGGAAGTGGGCAGTGGCAGTAGACTAAAGACGCCAATTAAACAACTTCAAATGAGAGGTAAGGCCCCGAGTTATAGCAGGAGGGTTCCTGTTGCAAGGCAATGAAGTGTACCGAGGTACCAACCTTTGGAACAAATGAATCCTTCACATCAGCCAGCCGTCGCCTTTCTGGAAAAGCCACTTTCCTGTTGTTGAGATACTAGGCTGAAGAACTGCGTCATTATATTGAGCTTTATAGCCCGAGCGACACAGGAAGTAGAACTAAACAAATCAATAAAGCTTCTTGGTAGATAGATAGCCACCTCATGCTAATATGGCTCGTTTGTGCATCAGGTTCTTGGCATACGGTGCCTGCACTTGGGGCAGTAAGAGAACACGTTCCCTCTGGACACGTCTCTCTATATTCACAGGAATTATTGATGGGCTGGAAATTTTTATTAATGAGACTACTTAGATCCTGAGAGGGGGAGCTGTGATCACAGCGTGGGGGCAGTCTTCACGGAGTTTTACAGCTGCAGGTGTCGGTGCAAGTGCCGCTGTGTTGGCCTGGCTTTTGGGTGTTGTTAACAGCTTGACAGTGTCATTCTGACAGCCCCGTGAGTGCCCCATCGTGCTCTTGCAATACCCCAGTCATGAGACCACCAAAACACTGCTTGTCGTTAGGACGCTAATTAATTTATGACTCGCTGCCAAAGCACTTTGGAGCAGTACTCTCAAACTAGGACTGAACTGTGCAAACACAAAACCTGAGGGCACTCCCTGCTCCAGAAAGCTTTCAGTCCGAACATCGCATTCTAAACACACAGCGAGAGATAGCCCACGCGATAGCGACAGGAGATGTGGAAACAACAGGCCGACATTGATCCGCATAATAACATGTTCTTAACACACATTTTGCTCGCCTGCAAAAACTTCTTCCTCTTCCACTGTGTCATGACCGTTATTTTTAAATTTTTTTCCTACTTTCTGGGCTGGAATTGAGAGCTTGGTTCCTTTTCCCGAGGGTTTATGGAGGGATTTATCATTTGTGACTCTTTGTCGGCTTTGTGAGCGTCGGTGCACAGCGACGGGCTGCTCCTGGGCGTGCGGGGACTGGGCTGGCTGCTTGTGACACCAAGCACAGCAGTCGCGATGTCACAGCGTTCGCTTCCCCAAGAGGGTGTTTAACCTGGCAATACAGTGTCTTCTGTGTGACTGAACCCCAGGCCCTGCGGGTCGCTCACGTGGGCGTGGAAGTATTTACCAGTCCCTGCGGTTGTGCAACTATGCAGGGTTACCATGGCGTCCCAACAACACAAGCAAACTCTGCTCGAGACATCTCTGGGTCTCTGGATCCTGCTCCGACTTAACCTGACTTGAAACTGGGTTTAAAGGGGGAATGTTCTCTCTGCAGGATGGGTTGTCAGAAGCGCAGGGGGTCTAAACTGGGGAGCTGCGGGAGCTGGGGAGCAGATAGCAGCAAGGTGAATGAGGCTTTGCCGAGTCTCTCCTGCGCTGGCTGGGTCGCTCATGGCACAGAAAAGAGAGCTTGAACCTTGAATGGAAGACGGACTCATCCTTACCTAAAATCAGTGGTGCTGCATGGCTGTCATTAAGATTAGAAAATGGCTTTTCATTGATCTGGTCCCTGACAGTGCAAACCAGGGTGAAGGTCAGTTCTCTTACTGTTCAACTGCAGTTTCTGCGGCGGCTGCTGAGAACAGCTTTGCCTTTATGATAGTTTATCTGACAGCAGGCGTGTATTTTGCCTGGCTGGATTGCTTTCTGCTTTGCATGTTGTGTTGTGCAAAAAAAAAAAATCCCTGTCCGCTGATACAAAGGAGCTGAGGCTGGAATGCGACCCGAGGACATCCAGCAGCCGGGGCTTGCTGTGGTGGGAGTCATTCTTGCCTGACTGCAGGACTAAACCACACTTTCAGATTCAACCCCTGTCTTCTCAAGACAACCCAGAGCTGCTGCGGGAGCGGCCTGTCTCTCCCTCTGAGCTGGGAAGGACCTGGAGCTACGTAAAGCAGCTGGAGGCTTCTGCCTCGTTGCGAGCTGCCCGTGGATGAAATGAACCCTGGCCTGTCTGCGTCAGCCATCGGGTCAAGTGTAGCTGGGTGTGCACAACATGCAAATGTGCTTTACGCTCAATACATTACTTTTTTTTTTGCTGGTGAAAGCCGAGCCAGCTTGCTGGGCAGGGAGGAATCTTGCCTCCCATGTGTCTGTCTCAATCTCCCCCTTTCCCTCTGTCAAAAAGAGAATTTCCTTTTAGTAGCTGGGATCTCCAGCCAACTTGTATTCTTCCCGCAAAGAAGGAAGTACATATTTTGAACAGGCTGTGGCCAGAATATGTAGCCAGCGCTATCTTGCTGTCCTGGTAAGGGGAAGAGCTGAAGGGTGACACATTCAGGCCAGACACTGGAATCTCATGGAGAATTTACGACCTTATAATAAAACGATTTGTCCCTTCAAGGCTGTTTTACAACACAGAAAGCCCATAAATTTTTGTCTCTGCCTCTTCTGCATAGGAACCCAGAAATTTAAGAAGAAACTTTTCCTGTCTCCTTTTGAGCATGGACTCGCGCGTTGGGTATTTCCATGCGCAGGGTGCGACCCACCTAAACCACCTTTATTTTAACGCTAACAGGAGAGAGAAGGCAGAACCGCGGTGTCCGGGGTTACCTGCGGCATCTCTCATCTGCCACCCCCATTGCCCTGCGGGGCGCAGACTCGCTGGGCGCTGCTGGCAGAGCACAGCGTGTGTGTCCAAGGCTGCTGCTGGCTTTGGGTGGCATTAGACTGGGCTGGACCTGGTGCTCAGCTGAAGCCCCTAATCTCCTTTCTGCTGTTGCACAGGGGAGCTGCCTGAGTAGAGTTAAAAATCAATGGATGTTCCCCCCTCTTCTCATTTCAGCATCCAGTTAGGCAAGCGGGGAGGAATGGAGAAGCCTTGAGGAAATGGGGATCGGACCTGTCCTGTTGTAACCCTCTGCCAAAGGAGCCCAGAAGAGCCCGTGCTTCACATCCCTGGGCTGCACATGTGGCAGAGGCAAAGGGAGGCGCAGAACAAAGCCGGGTCTGAGCGCGGGGACACGGCGCCAGGTGTGTCCTGGCCCTTCCCTTCCCGCCTGCTCGAATTCAGCAGGTTGAGGGAGGGTGGGAAGGCAGCCAGGCACACCCAGCTCTCCGAGGCAGTAAAATGATCCCTCTTTTGCCCTTGGGCCAAGCCCAGCTTTTCTAACGGATAAAAGGAGAAGCAGTCAGGAGAACTCGCTCACTTCCCTGGTCTCTCCAGCACAGCTTCCTGAGCTTTTGAAGGGTGGGGGATACTGAAAACACCCTCGGAGCAGCCATGTCCCGGTCTGTGAGTTTCAGCTCTCGCTCTGTGGCCGTCCCAGGGATCAGCCAAATGCGGGTCAGCACCGTCTCCTCGACCCGTGGACTAGGGGGGGGTGCCGGCTTAAGCAGGGCAGGTGGCTTTGGCAGCTCCAGCCTCTACAACCTCGGCTCCACCAACAAGCGGATCTCCCTTGGAGGTGGCAGCTCCTGCAGCGTTCGCTCTGGATACGGCTATGGAGGCATGGGATTCGGTGGGGCGCTCAGCCCTGGGGGCATTCAGGAGGTCACCATCAACCAGAACCTCCTGACGCCCCTGAATCTGGAGATTGACCCCAACATCCAGCAGGTGCGCAAGGAGGAGAAGGAGCAAATCAAGACGCTCAACAACAGATTCGCCTCCTTCATTGACAAGGTGAGGTGTTGGAAAGACTGATAGCTCTGTGGACACCGCTTAAAAGCAGGTCCGACCCAAAGTTCGCTTAACCCAGTGGGGGATTCACAAATGGGCTCAGGATCGTGTCCTCAAGAGCATGGTGTGATTTGCCAATAGCTCTTATTAATGCCCTGCTTGCATTGCTGTCAGTAAAGGGTTTTGCCCTGCTTAGGCCAGCTTTGTACCCCCTTTATTTAGCTGGTATTGCCCATAATGTGGATGTAGGCTTTAAAGATCGATTCTGCACCCAAGCACACCACCACCAAATTCAAGGAGGAGGGGCCCTCTTGGAGAGGAATCGCCCCAATAGGCCAGATCTTGACATAAGTCAGAGCTGGCTGTTGTTTATTTGCTCTGCCCCATACCTCTGTGGCTTTACTGTCTTGCACTAATTGATCGTGTGTCCTGTGTAAACTTCAGCTCTGGCATCCTCAAAATGCAAGGAATCCAGACCTGGAGTTTGCGTAACTGGCTGGCTTTGAGGTCTGTGCATGGCTTCTGTCAAGTGTCAGGCAAGCAGAAGCTGCTTATCTTTAATTCATACAGAACCTTAAAGACATAAGCCAAGGCCCAAAGTAGTAGTGCTCCCTCATGGTCTTTATCACCCTCCAGAGTTCAGGTCCTCCCTATGAGCAATCTAAATTCTTCAGATACCATCTCCTAGCATCCAGACTCTGCAGTGTCAGCTCCCCCTTCTTCCCGCTTTCACAAATGACCCCTTGGTTGTTTTCCAGGTCCGGTTCCTGGAGCAGCAAAACAAAATGCTGGAAACCAAATGGAGCCTCCTCCAGGACCAGAAGACCGCCCGGAGTAACATTGCTCCCATGTTTGAGACATACATCAGCAACCTGCGACGGCAGCTGGATGGGTTGTTGAATGACAAAGGGCGTTTGGAGGGTGAACTGAAGAACATGCAGGATCTTGTTGAGGATTTCAAGACCAAGTAACGTATAATCTTCCCATCTAACGGTGTAGTTGAGCTGGCAGGTTGGTCAGTAGCTTGGCAGAGGTGTCCCCAGCTTTTCTGCTAGGGAAGGAGATGTTTTTTCCAGATGTGAGTTAGGTGTCCAGTCCAGGGAAAGTGCCTGGATTCTTCTTGCCTCGATGGCTCGTTGTTCCTGGCACCTTGTTTCCATGTGGTCTTCCGTGGCTCTGTCCTCCTGGCTTTGCTTTGGGGCCTCCTTGGGGATGTGTTGGAGGTGGCCGTTGGGGTCTGTAGGAAGCCCATGGGAGGCAGGCGGTGGCTGAGCTGCTGCGTGTTCTGTGGGTAGGTAATGCAGCAGGAGACCTGCAATTTTTTAGCAACTTTTCAGTCCAAATCATGTCACCTGGGAGGAGTCCCATGAAGAAAGTAGCCTTTGTCCCAGCCTGTGCCCAACCCAACTGTACAGGAAAATGCCTTTAATAAAAAAAAAAATTAAAAAAAAAAAAGAAAGGAAAGAAGGAGCTGGCAAACTGGATCAAGCAGGAACTGAAAACAAACAGATCTGATAATCCCCAGGGTGTGTTTAGGGAAAGTCAATAGCCAGTGATTCCCAAGGAGGTGCATGGGGATGATGTTTCCCCCAACCCTGCTCAGCTATTTCTACTCTGTGCTCATCCACGGTTGTACTTTGCATCTCTGCAAGGCAGCAGCAAGGAGCTGGTTTGCACCCAAAGGAGCTACAGCCCTAATTTTGGTTCCCATGTCCCATGAATGCAAGGTGCACAGGTGCTTATTTATTCCTCCAGCCTACAGGTCCATGTAAAACCAAACCCTCTACGTGCTAAGAAGGGAAACAGGAATTAGGAGCCAAAGATGCTAGAGCAGCAGAGGGAGTGAGGACGTAGTAAGTGGAGTTTAGAACCTGCTTCTCCACATTTATATGAAGAAAATCTCATCTTTTAAGTAGAATACTTAAAACATGAGTGTGTCTATTGCCTCTTTTTCATATGTCCAATTTCCACAGTAATTCTCAGTTTACATCTAGGGTAGGGGAGGAGATTTCTGTGCGTGAGGCTCCAGGGGAAGAGATTCGGTCCCTTATTCCATAACCCCGTTGACTAAGGGTGAGGTTCAGAGGCAGCACAGGTTGGAGCAGACTGTGCTCGTGCCGTCTACGTGGCTCGGTGCAGGGCACGCCAAGGTGTGATAGTGCACTGGGCTTCCCGAGGCACTTCGGGACTCGCTGGAGAATATTGAATGATTTTTCCATTTGTTGACCAGCTTGGTGGAGCTTCCCCCAGGCAATGAGGAATTTGACAAACCGTTCTAGAATAATTGGGTGTTTTTTACCCAGCTCTGATCATCCATTCTGCGCTGCAGGCTGCATGTAGGCAGCACGATCGCATAATTTCCAGGTCATATATTACTCTGCAATAGCAACAGATACTGTTCATTGACCTCAAAAGGGACAAGGTCCGTTTGTGCTGGTGTGGCTGGGCAAGTTTCCAGCGCGGAGCAGAAGGGGAGGTACAGGAAGGCTCTTGAAAGTGAAGTAGCTCACACTTTGGAAGGCAAATTACAGCGCTGGCCATGCAGGGGCTGTGTAAATAGACAGAATGGCGTTCTAACTTTGGCAACAGTGATTCTAAAACAGCCAGAAAAAGTGGCTCCTGCTCAGTTCCTTGGGTGACTTTCAGGATTCACACAGCAGGTTCTTGCAGTTTGTTTCGGCAGGTTGGTTATGTAGAACGGAGTAAAGCAGGCTCTGAGATCCAGGCTTGCAAACGGTACAAATGTGTGTGAAGTCAACGGAGCATGGTTTTTATCTGCTGAGGATCTGGCCCATTACACCTAAAGGTGAACACCTACGGAAGGGCTGTAGCCAATGTGAGAAGTCTGTGTGACTCTGAAGCGTAGCCGCTTGGTGCAGAATGAGAGTTATACTCGGCTCTCACCAGGAGAGTGGCGTGTGATCGACACCTGGAAAATGTTCTCAGCTGTCTGTAATAAGGAAGCGCACGGTGAAAGCAGCATTAACAGGGGCTTTGATCAGCATAGAGGAATTTGTTGAATCTGCTTGAATCTCTTCTGCGCTTGTGTTTGCTCTCTCAAGGGGCAAGTGAAAAAGCTGAGGTTCTCAGGACACAGACCGCAGCTGTCCGTGACTGAGGACGAGCAGAAGTCTTAAGTGCAGTGAATGTTGATGAATGTGGGAAAGCATGGGTGAGAAATGCTTCCCAGGGTGGCGGTCGTGGCGGTGTGGATCAGAACAGCGTTCAGGCAGTAACTCGTCCAAACGATGCCCTGGAACTGCAGCATTCAGCTGGTGCCTCTTGTGCAAGCAGCGCAGACGCTGCAGTGGTACAGCACGCCTCTGCCGGGGGCTGCTTTGCTTGGGGAGGTCGTAGGCTTGGCCGAGGTAGTTCGCAGAGAGAGAAGTGGAGGGAGAGAGAAGGGAATCGGGGAAACTCTTCACTGGGACAGTTTTTCCTTTTAGCCAGGCTCTAAATTCACACCAATCCCTTTTTTCCTGGCAGATATGAAGATGAAATCAACAGGCGCACGGCAGCAGAGAACGAGTTTGTGGTGCTCAAGAAGGTGCGTGCCATGGAGCTGAGCTGGGACTGATGATACGTTTGCGGCCCTTCTCCCCCTTTTGCCCCTACACTCTCTTTGTACAGCTGGGCCTAGAGACCCGCAGGTGAAGAATTTCAGCTCTCCCTTCTGCCTCAGTGTAGGCACTGTAGGCAGCTGGGAAGGAGTGCCAGATCCCATGGATATCACAGATTATGGCTCTGTCTTTCTTTGGCATGTTTCCTAAGACCTCCCCGGACTGTCCAAAGTGGCGGTGGACTTGCAAAGACAGGTCCAGGGGACCCTACGGAACATACGGGCTCCTGCACACCAGCAATGTTTAGTACACTGGTAGAGAATTTTTAGGACGTGGTGGGTCATTGGGCAGATGGACATGGAGAGCAGATAGCTTGGGGAACTTGATGGGCCGTGGCTGCTTTTGAAGCCATCAAAGGCTGAATGGACTTAGTCATCAAAGCTACGTCAAGCTCAGTGGATTATCACTCTTTTTCAGGATGTGGATGCCGCCTACATGAACAAAGTGGAGCTGGAGGCCAAGGTGGATGCGCTGACAGATGAGATTAACTTCCTGAGGTCTCTCTATGAAGCGGTAAGGTCCTTTCTGCTTCTTGTGGCTGCTGTGGGTGAAGAACAGCGAATGGCGGCTGAGAAAATTAATGTGCCATTTCCAGAGACAGGAAAGGTGATGGAGACGTGGAGTCTTCCCTTGCACAAGCAGAAATAAGCCTGCGAGTAAAGTGCACGTCCTGTGAATTGTCACAGTGATTTCTCCCTGTCTGGGATGTGAAATGAATTTATTGCAAATGTAGCCAGGACATGCGTTATTTTTTTGATGCTGTTAATGTGAAAACAAGGAAAATCAGTGTATTACAGCACACACCAGCACTACAGCACTGGCTGTGTGAGAGAGAGAAAGGAAAGCTCCTCGTTCCACCTTTATCTTAGCCATTATTTGCAAGATAAGAGCTTGATTGAACTGGTCGCATCCTTGGGTGTGGTGGTGGAATTTGGCCCTTGCTTTGTTGGGAAGCTGATGCTCAAGCTTCTTGGAATAGCATTTCATGCTGGGTTCTTATCTCAGGAGGGGGGTACCCTAACCTTGCTGTCAAAATGCAGGTGATAAGAAGTAGCTCCATTTCTGCCGTTGTTTGTTACTTTGTGTTTTCAAGGTTGACGTGATTCAGTTGGTTTCCTTCTAATTAATGAATGTTTTGATTGAATTCTTCCTATCTCCCTCCCTTTCCCTTTTCTTCTCAGATTCTCTCTTTAATTGGCTTCCAAAAGAGAGGCCCTTAGAAGTCAGTGATTAATGGTATTGTTTTTAATGTGACTGGCAGGAACTTAATGAGCTGCAGGCCCAGATCTCTGACACCTCTGTGGTGCTGTCTATGGATAACAATCGAAACCTGGACCTGGACAGCATCATCGCGGAGGTCAAAGCACAGTACGAGGAGATTGCCAACAGGAGCCGGGCAGAGGCTGAGTCCTGGTACCAGAGCAAGGTGAGTTACGGGAGAGAGAAAAGGCCGTTACAGCTTCTGTTAGTACATGTGTCATGAGTGGGAGAGATTTTAGCCAGCTGGTCGATTGCCAGCCTGATTCTGTCCTTTTCTCTTACGCTGTTTTATGTCACAGTACGAGGCGCTGCAGGTCACTGCTGGGAAACATGGAGATGACCTGCGCAACACGAAGAATGAGATCTCGGAGATAAACCGCATGATCCAGAGGCTGCAGGGTGAAATCGAAAACGCAAAGGCTCAGGTGAGGAGCTGCCCTTGTTCTGCTGCAGAGCGGTGGATTTAGCAGCAAGAAGCAGGCCAGGGATCTGGGTGTAACACAACGTCTGTAGAAGCAGTTTGGGGGTGGCTGCAACGCTCACCTCAAAAGATGTCAGTTCTGCTGGAGGGAGAAACTCTGTTGGGAGCGATGTAATGCCGAGAGGCAGCCGGACTGTAGGTGAGGACAAGTCCTGCAGCGACCTGGGAGCGCAGATGGGGAGGGATGCAGAGCTGTTTCCAAAGGGCAAGGCTGCGTGTGGCCCCCCTCCCAGCCACACACATTCCTTGTACCCTCTTGCTTCTGGGATCTTTGTCCACTCCCTTTTGGCAGAAGGGAACACCGAGTTTGGGCACATAAAACAATTTTTCAGCTGCATGGGAGTTCTGTTTGCTTTCTGCAGGGGCTGTTATCGCTTTATCAAACAGCCGGTGAAATCCAGACCAGCGAGTGGTTCAGAGGGGCTGAAAACTGGCTGTGAATAGCCAGGGCGCACAAAGCTGGAGATAAGCCATTGTGATTCATCCATTTGTGTTTATTTGGTTTCAGGGCAGGGAGGCTTCAACACACACTTACAAGCAAAGAGCTGACCCAGTGCAGCTCCCTTGAATAATGAATGAGAGTATAAAGCACGGGTGTTCAGTGTGAGCCCTTCCTGCCCAACCTGGGGCTTTTTTTGGAGGTGCAGGGGGCACAGTTGAGGGTGCGTTAGACTGCCAGCATGGTGCGGCCCCACAGGGGTGCTTTTGGGGTAGGTCTTCAGTCATTGTTTGTTAACTGCAGGTCTGCTCGAGTCCATGCTTGCCTCACATCAAAGCTTGCTGGAGACCAACTGGCTCTGAACAAGCTCTGGGGCAGGCATAATAGGAGAGAAACCCTGAGCTTGCATTAACCTTAAGTGTTGTGCTGTTGTGTGCAGTGTGGGTGGGCTGAGAAGCTGAGGATCGCCTGAAGAAAGTCTTCCAAAAATGTAGCCAGTGGAGAGAAATAGGGTCTGCCCTTTGGATGAACGTATCTTGGGATGAGATGAGCTTCCTTTGCAGGCTGATCTCCATCCAGGGCCAAAAAAAGTTTGTAGGCACAAAATTCTAGGGATCTAAGTTAGGAGACGTCTCCAGGGCTCTGCAGATACACAGAGCTGGTCTGGGCAGTAGATGACAGTAGTCCACGGGCAGTAGTGTCCTCCACCAAGGAGGTGAGATGCCCACTGACGTACTCTGCTCCGTCCCTGCAGCGTGCCAAGATGGAGGCAGCCATTGCCGAAGCCGAGGAACGTGGTGAGTTGGCCATCAAAGATGCCAAGGCAAAGCTGGAGGAGCTGGAGGCTGCCCTGCAGAAGGCGAAGCAGGACATGGCCCGGCAGCTGCGCGAGTACCAGGAGCTGATGAACGTCAAGCTGGCCCTGGACATCGAGATCGCGACCTACAGGAAGCTGCTGGAGGGCGAGGAGAGCAGGTGAGGGCAACCTGTGGGTTTTACGTGAGGATGGGTTCAGCCCTTTGTTCCCTTTGCTTGGGGACATTGTGAGGGCCCAATTCCAATTTCTGTAGGGAAATACAGAAGAGAGAACCTTGCATTTTAAACTGAGTTTTGGTCCTGAAAATGCTTTGGCTGAAGAGCCAAACTGGCAAGTTCTGGGGAAAAGTTGATACTTTTGGTGAAAATATGCAAAGAGGAGAAAAGTTATTTTCCATCATGTGTTCGATACTGTGGCAGAAAGTTTCCAAGTGGCTCAAATCCCCGTGGAATTAGGACAGAGCTGCTGTGCTCTTTCAGCCCCCCCGGGTGATAACAGAGCTTGTAAATGTAGGGCCAGAACAAAGCGCTGGATGGCACACTTATCTTGTCTGAATTATTTACAACAGCAGTAATAACTCACTGCCATTGTGTTCATCCTCAGCGCGGAGGCCCTGGGGGAACACTGAGTAATGC
This sequence comes from Stercorarius parasiticus, assembly GCA_013396915.1. Classification (NCBI taxonomy): domain Eukaryota; kingdom Metazoa; phylum Chordata; class Aves; order Charadriiformes; family Stercorariidae; genus Stercorarius; species Stercorarius parasiticus. The sequence continues at coordinate 283,984 of VWZL01000815.1, forward strand.
AGAGTCTAACCTGTCCTCTTCCTTTGTGTTTTTCTTCTCCAACAGGTTGGCTGGTGATGGAGTTGGCAACGTCAACATCTGTGAGTTGATTTTATAATTCATAATCGTTACACACAGGCATATGCCTATAGAAAATGCAGGTGGGGACCAGCTGGGTCTGCGTGCAGGAGCCTCACAGTGCACTGCCTGAGCTTCTGCAACCCAGTTACCCCCTTTCTTAAATGGGAGCCCCCCGAGACAGAAGTTGGTAGTGCTGTTGGCTCCGTGGCAGACCTCAGCTCTGGCTCATCTGTATGAAATTTAACTTGGGGGAATACTGATTTTTCTTTCCTCTCATTTTTGTACGGAGAAAAACGTACTAACGAGAAATCCATTGCCTGGATTGGAAATTGGTGCAGAGGTGACGTTAGAAGGTGTCTTTCCAGCTTGGGAAGCGTTGCATACTCACCTTGCCTGGACACTGGACAGATGAATCATAGAATGTGTTGGGTTGGAAGGGACCTTTAAAGGTCCTCTAGTCCAGCCCCCCTGCAGTGAGCAGGGACATCTTCAACTAGATCAGGTTGCTCAGAGCCTCATCCAGCCTGGCCTTGAATGTCTCCAGGGATGGGGCCTCCACCCCCTCTCTGGGGAACCTGGGCCAGTGTCTCACCACCCTCATAGTAACAACTTCTTCCAAATGGCTGATCTAAACCTGCCCTGCTCTAGTTTAAAACCATTGCCCTTCGTCCTATGGCTCCGTGCCCTCGCAAACAGTCCCTCCCCAGCTTTCCTGTAGGCCCCCTTCAGGGACTGGAAGGGGCTCCAAGGTCTCCCCGGAGCCTTCTCTTCTCCAGGCTGAACCTCCCCAACTCTCTCAGCCTGTCCTCGCAGCAGAGGGGCTCCAGCCCTTTGATCATTTTCATGTCCCTCCTCTGGCCCTGCTCCAACGGGTCCATGTCCTTCTTGTGCTGAGGGCTCCAGAGCTGGACACAGTACTCCAGGTGGGGTCTCACCAGAGCAGAGCAGAGGGGCAGAATCACCTGCCTGGCTGGGCTGGCCACGCTTCTTTTGATGCAGCCCAGGATGCGATTGGCCTTCTGGGCTGCAAGCGCACATTGTCAGCTCATGTCCAGCTTTTCGTCCACCAGGACCCCCAAGTCCTTTTCCGCAGGGCTGCTCTCTATCACGTCATCCCCCAGCCTGTATAGATAACAAGGATTGTCCTGACCCAAGTGCAGGACCTTGCACTTGGCCTTGTTGAACTTCATAAGTTTGTTCAGGCCCACCTCTCCAGCTCGTCCAGGTCCCTCTGGATGACGTCCCATCCCACTGGCCTGTCGACCGCACCGCTCAGCTTGGTGTCATCGGCAAATTTGCTGAGGGTGCACTTGATCCCACTGTCTAAATCATTGATGAAGATATCGAAAGCACCGGTCCCAGTAGGGATCCCTGAGGGACACCACTTGTCACCCCTCTCCATCTGGACATCGAGCATTGACCACCACCCTCTGGCTGCGACCATCCAGCCAGTTCCTTATCCACCAAACAGTCCACCCATCAAATTCGTATCTCTCCAACTTAGAGAGAAGGATGTTGTGGGGGACCATGTCAAAGGCCTTGCAGGAGTCCAGATAGATGACAGAAGTTGCTCTTCCCTTCCCCAGTGATGCAGTCACTCCATTGTAGAAAGCCACTAGGTTGGTCAGGCAGGACTTGGCCCTGGTGAAGCCATGCTGGCTGTCTCCAGTCACCTCCCTGTCCTCCATGGGCCTTAGCATAGCTTCTAGGAGGATCTGTTCCATGATCTTCCCAGGCACAGAGATGCTGGTGTCTTGGAGACACTGTCTACGGCTCTAAACCAGTGGCTCTACTTTTCGTCCACTTAATTGCCGCCGATGTGGTGAACCACATGCCCACAGCCTCTTTGGTGCACCAAGAGATGAGCTGAATGGTTACGATATGGGGTTCTCCGTGCCACAGGTGGTCCTGAGCCAGACTGAGTGATGGAGAAGGAGATGGGCTGCTCCACCCTCACATGCATCTGGCTTAGCACAGAGAATAAATGCTCTGGGCCAAAATGTAGCAAGAGATTAGTGTCCTGGGCCCTGTGTTCTGCAGGAGATCGTAGAGTTTTCATCTGGTTGCTACAATTTAGAAATGCCCATTTTGTGAGGGTGCCAAACTGGATTTGAGGTTCCCTGACGCTCACGTTTGGTTTGCTTCTCTCTGTGCCACAGCCGTGGTCAGCTCCAGCGGTGGAGGTGGCTATGCCAGTTCCAGTGGATTTCTGGGAGGAGGAATCGGAGGAGGCCTTGGCCTAGGAGCCGGCATGGGCAGTGGCGGGCTCGGCTTCTCCACTGGGGGTGGCTCCAAATCCTACACCGTCACCACAACGTCGTCCAGCAGGAGAAGCTTCAGGAAGTAACAACAGGAACGGAGATCAGCGGTACCCATTCCATGGGAGGAGGGAAACCATAGAAAGAAAAGTTTTGTTGCCTTTTATAGGAAATTCCTGCAGTGATGAATGAATTGGAGTAAGACATACCAAAGTACCTGACCCTGCCACATCACGCCTAAGGCTTGATCCTGCACTGTTGAACTTAGTGGGAACCATTCCACTGAGAGCAGGTTCAAGCCTGTAGGGTGAAATTTATCCAGTGAAGCAGGCGGTATAACGCTTTTGTTACTTGTGTGCTTGGTACCCCCTGCTCAGGGCTGGATTTCACCCTTTGAAGGGCAAAGCAATCATTTGAGCGGCAAGCTATTCCACATTTCTGCTGTGGTTTTGCAAAAGAGACCCGAAGATTATCTCCCTCTTAATGTGATTTGGAAGACTTTGTTCCCTTAGGCTCCTCAGAAAATGCCAGCCCTTGTTTAGATTTCAGCCTGGGTTTGTTTTCTTGAAGTACACCATGAAGAAAACGGGGACACTGTTTTGGGTTTCTCCTTATTTTCTTTGGAAATGGGCTCAGAAATGGAGTTCAACGATACTGCTCTGAATGAAGCTGATTTCTTACCGAAGACAATGCAGACAGATTTGCTTTCAAGTTAAAGCGAAGTAACTCATAAACAAGCTCCCCTACCCATTCCTTCTCCTTAAAAGAAGCCCAAAGCTTAAGGGATATGAAGTTGCTTAAAATGATAAGTAGCACACTAACATGGGAGATAACATTCCCCATCTTTGGGTGTCTGTTTGCCGCCCTGTATTTCAAAGCGTATCTTGTGATATCTGATGTCTTTACTACAGCTAGGGAAAAAGCGTGTTTTGTTGATGCATCATTACAATAACTACTTGTTCCTGCCAAAATGTGTCTTCAACTTAAACATGCCAGGGAAAATAGTTAGGTCGTTACTGCAGTAGGAAGAATTGTTAGATAAATAACTCAGAGAAACTGCACAGAATTGTTGTCTTGCCTGCTCAGCCATGTCCTAGGAGTGTATCTTTGGTTGACGTTTTATGCCCTTGCGGTCTGAGACCTTGTCATGAGGCCATTAATAAAGTTTCCCTATTGCGTGCTGCTTCTGTCCCAGCTGAGTTCCTCTTCTGTGCTGCCCGGGATGCTCAGGAGCTCTGGAGACATCCAGTGTCATCGCCTTCCTCCGGTCTCCAGAGCCTGCCCCTGTGTCCCCTGGAGCAGGCCCACACTGTGCTCAGGGCCAGGATTTAGGGTTTGCTGCCTGCACAGTCTGTCATTCCTGGGTGAATTCCACCCAGTGTGGGCAGTGGGATGATGGGACTGGTTTTGTTCAAGCACTTGGCTTCAGCCCAGCCCCTGGTCAGGACTGAAACTGGCTGAGACCAGTCCCTCTCCCAGTACCGTCTTCCTCCACTGAGCCGAGAGCCACTAAGCACTGGAGGAGCCACCTCTTTTGCAGGTGGCCAGAGCTTGGAGAGGTGAATCTGGGCCTTGCTGCATGAGGCCAACTCATTCCTGCGCCTTTTGGGGCAGCGTGGGGTGAGAAGGGCTCACCCAGGGTGCTTTGTGCTTGCTCACACCCCTCTCGTAGGGCCATCGTAACTACTGAGGTCAAAACCTTGCTCTGGGTTCGACGGAGATTTTCATCTTGTGTTCAAAAGGAATTAAATGTCATGAAACCAGTATGGGCTGGGCTGAGTCCCCAGCTCCCACTGGGCAGGGAGGAGGAAGGGGCGGGGAGACAACTCCTGTCCTGGGAGGGCTTCCACCTGGGAAGCCTAATTACCTTGATGGGAAGCCTAATGGGCACCCCACAGAGCAGAGATGAAAAGAGATCCTCCAGCCTCTGCTGGAGATGGTGGCACGTTGTGGTCCTGCGCTGGAGCAGCTCCAGGCTGGGAAGAGGTACTGGGAGCATGGCTGCGAGCGGGGTCGGTGGCTGCAACGGAGCTGCCCCAGTTGGAGAGCTGTGCGGGAGCTGGTCTACTGCCGTGCTGAGAGGAGGGACAGGGGTTGTAAAACCATCCAGCACCTCCTGGTACATGGCTCTGAGGGGTTCCCAGGCAACTGGAGGCAATTCGTGATGGTTTTAAGGGGATTTAGCAATCACTGAGAGTAATACAAAGTTTCAGTTAGCTTTATGCAAATTGCTAGAGCATCTTTGCTTAGTCAGTGCCCTCTAAATGTTTGTGTGTGTTTTTCCCGGGGGAATAATTGCTTTGCGCTCCACCCCGTCCTAATGAAGACGTCTAACCTGGGCAGCACCTCTTTTCTCCTGCCTTGCTGGCAGCCAGCTGTGTCATGGACGCTCAACATCGGGCAGAATGGGTCCTGCTCCTTGTGTGCAGGGGTGAGGAAGAGGAGAGCTGTACTTCCAGCTCAGCGGTGCTCTGGAGAGAGCTTATATATCATCTCCTTGCATAGCTGCTCGTGTGCGTGGAGAAGAGATGCGTTGGGGGTTATGGGGGACCATCGAGGTGTGGAGTCTGGGTTAGGGAGGAGGAGCTCCCAGCAGATGGAGGGCCTGGTCTCTGGTTTAGACCCCTGTGGGCTTTGGCGTTGAGATCCCGGAGCAGAGACGAGAATTTAACCCTCCTTTCCCCAAATGAAGGTGTCGAATGAAGATAACAGAGTTGCTATGCCAATTTATTGGAGATGCGAGACTAAAACTAGGATGAAAGCTGCTGACAAAACATAAGGTCATTAGAAATAAACCCCTACTTTCTCTTTGTCTTCCCAAATAGAGTTGATGTACTTACTTAATGTACTTCCTGAACTTAATGTTCAGTGTGCTAAGTACTGGACAACCGGGAATGCAATTGCTGCTGCTCCCATGCAATTAAGGTTGGGTTTGGATCCCTTGAATAAGATGACGGAGGAGCTTTGTGTCCTAGGGCTGGATACGTTGATGGATCGGTCCCTTTCGTGCCTGACAGTGGACTCTGGCCCCCAGACTCTTCTGTTATCATGGCATTTATGGCAACAGATGAGTCAGACCATTAAAAATCCAGAAGGAAAAGGAAAGCTGAGGGTCAGTTTCAAAACAGGTAATGCAGGTGCATAAGCTAACTGTCTTCGAACAGCAACAGCCCTTGAAATCTATCCTTTGGGGCAAGTAAGCAAGGAAATTGATGAAATGTGTAGGGCAACTGCAAGCTGGGCAATTTTGGGTGCGTTCTGCTCATGCCGGGGTGTATGTGTAATCTAAAAGGCTGGCTGCTAAAATTAGCTTGATCCAGGGTGGGTGCTAAGACAACTGGGCTGGATAAAACTCTAATGAAAATGCTCTTAGGTAGAAGGTGCCCTCCCTCACACTTCATTTTAGTGCTTGGATCTGTAGCAGCGGAAAGACGAGGGAACTACACCAAAGGTATCTTGTTTTAACTGCTTAATGGGAGTGATGAGGGGCATTTTAGCCCTTCTTGCTCCTAGATTCCGTAGCAGAAATAGCAAAACTCTCGAGCATAGGAAAGACCTCTTCGCCTTTTGTATCCCCGTGCATGGAAAATGGGGTGGCGGCCTGGGGGAGCCGGGTGTGCGCCGGCTCTGGCTTGGCTTTTGCTGTGTGTCGGCAGAAAGGTACGCGTGTTGCTTTGTTTCCAGCCTTGCCGTTTATCTATGGCTCTTTAGGCGTTGCTCCTGGCTGACTTGGTCATGGACACCACCTTCACGTGGGAGCTCCTCGTGCTCCTGCCGCTACTGCCGTCACCGCCGCTCGCCGCTGTGCCGCAGACCCCCACGCTGGTCTGGTTTTTGTTGGCTGACACATGGGTGCTTGCAAAGCCAGGCTCGGGGCCGTAGGTGAGACCCCCCTGCGAATGGCAGAGAGCTGCAAAAGGCAGAGCAAAGCTGAGTTTCAGCTTGGGGAATTCCCTGGAGAAAAGGCAGAAAGTACCCGAGTTTGGTAGAAGGTGAATACTCCAACTTACGGCTGTTGGTGGGGAAGCTGCCTTCTGCACGGAGCCTGCAGAGAATGGGAAAAGGTTCCACATTATCGACCTGTCTTAAATGCAAAGCCCTTTGGCCTCAAATGTCGGCCTGACCCTCTCTAGCCTGTCTCCCGCTGTTTGGACGCGGTGGGACTGGCTGTTTGGGTGGGTTTGTGCTGGTGGAGGCCTGTTAGGGCAGATGGGATGAACCCGTCTGCATCAGGGCTGCGTAGGTGACTTGCGGCTCCAAAACAGCACTGGCCAGTTGTTTCTCCTTTCAACACACGCATCTACAGTAGGTTTTGCAGCTCTGCTGGGATCTGTCACCCACCTGCTCTCCTCTCCTTCCAGCAGCTTCCTGTAGGTGACGATCTCAATGTCCAGGGCCAGCTTGACGTTCATCAGCTCCTGGTACTCGCGCAGCTGCCGGGTCAGGTCGGCCTTGGTCTGCTGCAGGGCTGTCTCCAGCTCAGAGAGTTTGTGCTTTGCATCCTTGACGGAGGTTTCCCCACGCTGCTCAGCATCGGCCACGGCGGCTTCCAGCTTGCAGCACTGCGAGGAGCGAGACATGGTCAGTCTTAGCTGTCTTTTGCTGTCTTCAAACGTACTGCGTTACCAAGAGATGGGTTTAAAGTCTGGTTGCCAGCAGTAAGGTGGACACGCAGTGCCCTCTGAGGGAGCTGGGCGTGCAGTTTCAGTGCTCCCTTGGGTTGATCGTAGGGATGCTGTAGCCTCATCCGCCTTCAGGCACTGCATGAGTTGGGCTTTAACGCAGCCCTGGTTGGAGCCGCAGAGTCCCAGCTCATGAACACCCTTTGCAAGGTGGTACAGCACCATTTAATTTAGCTGTGGGAGCTTGCAGGAACAGCAGTTCACTCTCTGCCTTGCTGACAGACCCGGACCTGGCTGCGCTCACCTGGTCTGTGGCGCTCCTCACTTCTCCGTTCAGTCTCTGGACTCTCTGTGTCAGCTCAGCTATCTTGTTTTTCGTCTCTCGCAGGCTGTCGGCGTTTCTGCCTGCAGTGACTCGCAGCTCCTCAAACTAAAAAAGCCCAAAAGACATTGTTATGTAGCCCAAAAACACATGCTTTGAGTTAAATCAGGGCAAATCAGAAGAGTGGGTGGTGTTTCTCTGGGTTTAAAGTTGGTCTGAAGAGAGAAACTGCACCCAAATCCTCCCTCTGCCGGGTTTTCTCACCTTGCTTTCATACCAGGCCTGTGCTTCCGCCTGGCTCCTGCGGGCAATGTCCTCGTACCGAGCCTTGACATCCGCAATGGTGCCATCCAAGTTGAGATCTCGGCTGTTGTCCATCCGCATCACCACCCAAGTACCTGAGATCTGGGCCCGCAGCTGGTGGGTTTCCTGGCGGCGACATGGGGTTGAGCTGATCAGAGAGATGCTGGTCCCCAAGCTGGTGTCACCCACACTGCACAGCTCTGTTCCCCTTCGCGATGACCACGCACAGATGAATTGCTGAGTCTCCCCATTCACCACAAGCGATGCCCGCTGCCCTGTGTTACCCCCTCTTCCCCTCTCCTTTGGGATAAGCAACTTCAAAATCCAGTTGGGAAATGCAAACGATGGCTGGAGCAATCGGGAGGCTTCTTACCTCCTCGTAGAATGTTCTCAGGAATTCAGCCTCCTCTTTCAGGCTTTCCACCTTGGCTCCCAGCTCTTCTTTGTTTAAGAAAAAACAGCTTGCGTCCTGGAGACGCGTTGGGGATAGAAGAAGGAAGTTTGTTAGCGAGAGCAGACTCGGGGCTGCCCTTGGGGTGAGGGACTTTCAGTGCTGGTACCGTGACCGTGCGCCAGCTCCCAATTACGCAGTTGCTGCTCATTTGAGTTCAAGCAAACCCAGGCACCAGCTCCTGCTTGTACTTGTTTTGCGTGCTGCTTTTGGGAAATAAATCCCCGCGTGCACCCCAAAGACCTGAACCTGGCGAGCTGAGTTCAAACAGCCCCTTGCTCACCTTCTTCAGGGCAATAAGCTCCCTCTCGGTGCATGTCCGCTGGCTGCGTTCGTCCTTGTACCTGTGTGGGAAAATGGGAGATTTTGGTTGAGTTCAGCGCAATTACATCTTTGCTTGGGTTTCTGCAGGCCTTCTTTCAAGAAGTGAAACTCCTAATTTTTTTTATTTTTTTTTCCTTCTCCCCAGACAATGTTTTGGGATGCTTTGGTCTTGTTTCGTAGCCCATGGGAAGGCAAACGTGTTTTCAGAGAGGTTTCTGCATCTTTACAAATTTGCAGCAGAAGTGTTTTCGTTTGACCTCTGCATCAAGAAATAGCTGCTGAACGTTTCCAAATGTTAATTCCTTGTATTAGGAAGGAGAGAAAGAGAACCTGGAAGAGGGACGTCCTCCGTTTCCTCTGTTTCTCTGCAAATTGGGACCTTCTTTTATATACTGAGATCCTCATAGGTCTCTCCATCTGCCTACTAGTTCTCTGGTTTCTACCACGAAAAGTTCACAGTCTGCCTGTTTACGAATCTTGAACAACATTTTGAGCCCTTCACTCACTTTTCTCTGGTTTTTTACTTACATTTGCATGTTGGTTTCCAAAGCCTGCTGTGCTGCTTTCAGCTCTGTTTCTAGCTGGGCTCTCTTGCCCCCCAGTGCTTCCAGCTGCTTCTTCAAGTTGCCGGTATAAGTCCCTAACATGGGCGTGATGGTATTCTTGCTGGGTTTTTGACACTGCAGAAAGCTCCACTTGGTCTCCAGCACCTTGTTCTGCTGTTCCAGGAATCGAACCTGAATCCCAGAAAGGAAAAGAGGAAACGAGATGAGGATGAAGGGCTTGTGAGAGCCGGTGAAATGTGTGTTTCCGCTGTCAGTATGTGGGAATGCCGCGTTTCCTAATCCTAATCCATGCGCTTTTGTGCATAAACTGTTTCTGGGCCACTCGTGTGGAAATGCACAAAAATCTAAGTGCTTCTAGAAAGGAGAGATTTGCAATAAATTGTAGATGTGCAGAGAAGAACGGGAAGGAACTGGAAGGCTGATGAAACTGGTTTTGGCTTGTTCCCCGCCCTGCAGTCAGGCCTAGAGAGCAGCTCAGCGGTGCCTGTGCACTGAACCCTCCCCACTGGCTCATGCACACCTCGGTGCTCGACTCGCACCCTTGTGCAAGTCGTCCTCAGTGTCTAAAATGAGTTGTTTTACAAGGATTTTGTGCCTTTCCCACGCTAGACACCTTACTTGGAGTCTAGTGCCTGCGAACGGGAGCCAGGGAGGGGTTCTCAGCTCACCTTGTCAATGAAAGAAGCAAACTTGTTGTTGAGGGTCTTGATCTGCTCCTTCTCCTGGTACTTCACCGTTTGCACGTTGCGATCGAGTTCCAGCCTGAGCGGTTGGAGCAGTTGCTCATTGATGGTGATGGGTGTGATGGTGCATGGCCTGGAGACTCCACAAACCCTGTAGCCAAAGCCAGCGCTTCGGTAGCTGAACCTCGTGCCAGCTGCACCGAAGCCATATCCACGTCTCGGAGGAGGACGTCTTCCAACAGCTATTCTGGGCCTGGAGAAGGCCCCAGCATCGAGACTTCTGCTGCTGAAGTAACCCACACCACGGTAGCCCATGCCACCACCCCAGAGACACGAGGCAGTGCTGAAACTACGTCGATTCCTGGGAAGAGCTGCACAAGAAGAGCTGAAACTCCTGATGGCAGGGCTGGAGCTGGTGCTGTGGGAGCAGCAGGACATGGTTGCGGGTGGGAGAGGGACGGGTACAAGCGACGTGCTGGAGCAGATTCCAGGATGCAGGTTTCCTCTGATCGCAGTAGAGCACCTTCTTCCTTTTATTTGTGTGGAAGATGGGGCGAGGCTGCATGAAACTTCCACTAAATGTTTATGATGCAAAGAATGGGAACTACTTAGCATATGTTGTGCTTACCAGCAGAGACAGCAGCAGCATATTTGCCCCGTGAAGGTTTGAAGAATGCTGTTAAGTCAGAGGGGTCATATTGAGGTCTCATGTAACAACAACAAAGATTAGGGGAGTTTTTCTGGGTTGATTGTTTTCAGGAGACGTGGTAAAAATTGCACATTCCACTTTTTATAGGTTGGACGAGGTGGAACTGAGCCTTTGAAAATGTGAAATGCTTTTCTGGCAAAGGCGATCTTTACATTTTGCTGGCACCTCAGTTTGCGAGTGAGAGCTTTGAAGGAGAATGTGATTCAACTTAATGTTTAATAAAATCCATCAGCAATAAATGTGATTTTATTGAGAATTAATGAAGAAAGTCTTGCAGGCAGGTTAATGGTGAATGACCATGTTTTGTTTGTTCTGCCTATAAAAAGTCATCATGGTTTAATGCCAGGGAAACGTCTGTGGGGCCAAATCTATTTCTCGAGGTGATTTTTCTGCAGGTTGCTGATACGAGTGTTTTCCAACATGGTAATTTATTTGGGGGGAATTGCTGATTAGTTGAAATTGAAGCCGGTGCTTGGAACACGGTAGCTTTTGCAGACGCTCTTATTGGCCAAATCCTCAGAAAACTGGCGTCTCCTCCTCCCCTCAGCCCTCAAATTGAAGGTTGGGTTTTCCCACCTGGTTTGGGGCAGGGCCGGCTCGGTCCTTCGCCTCCTACGTTGGGCAAACGCCCTCATTGTGGCGTCAGGGCTGCGACTCTGCCCGGCTTTGCTGTTCACATGCGCGTGTGTCCGGGTCCTCGGGGAGAGCGTTGGTGCGTGGGAGGGCGGCGTGTTTTGTAGGGGCAGGGTGGAAGTTTCAAACTAATGATTTTGTTTTGTTTGCTGCATTTCTTCCCCCTTCCCTCTTCGGTGGTTGGTTGCAATTGCAAACCAAAATTACCGGCTTTGCTGTTGGGATCTGGGAGCTCTTGGACACTTCGGCTCCATGGCTCGCAGGCGTCCTTAGGGGGCTGGGACATGGGAAGATCTGGAGTTAATCTTGGGATTGTCCCCAGTGGTGGTGGGTCACACCACGTTGCTCCAGACTCTGGTTGGTTTTTATGGTTCTGTGGCTGCATCTCTTCTCTCCACATTGTCATCCCAGGTAACACCTTCTGCTTCTGATGAGACAAGTGACACCAAATGCAACTGTAGAGCACTTTTGGACAGAAACCTGAGGACTGGGGTTGCAGGAGGCTGGGCCTGACCCAAAAGGAGAGGGGGACGGTGGATAAAGCTGCAGGTTCTCCAGTGCAACAGGGGAAGGCAGTTGAGTATGTTGTTGAACTGACTCCAAAAAACCCCAAAATATTTTGGGCTAGCTCAATTAAGCCAAATAGTTTAAATTGGGTGGAGCGCGTTGGGAGTGAAATGTTTTGGTGCTACTTTTTTTTTTTTTTCCTAATGGGAAAAAACTCTCAATTTGAAAAAAAAAAAAAGGTTTTGTTTCAGGAAAATTTGTTGATGAGCTGCTTGATAGGACCTGAGGCTTTGCAAAACGTCATCTTTATTCATGCAAGGTCTTCCATTTGGGGGGAAAAGCTGACTGCTTGAGTGCATTACGAGCTTTTGAGTGTGTCAGGCGTTTGGGGCCATAAATGCTGGGAAGTGCTTTGGAACGTGTCAGCCCCTGGGACTTTGGGTCTCAGTGGGGTTTGCTGCAATTACAGAGGTGATGGCTCATCAGACAGACTGTGAAAGGCGGTTGTGGGGTTAGATGTGTTACTATTTCTTCCTTGAGAGCATCTTGCAGGGTTGTACCAGCACCCACTGCTCTCCTCGCCCTCCAGCAGCTTCCTGTAGGTGACGAGCCCGATGTCCAGGGCCAGCTTGACGTTCATCAGCTCCTGGTACTCACTGGCCACGTCTTGCTTCGCCTTCTGCACGGATACCTCCAGCCCGGAGAATTTGCACTTTGCATCTTTGACAGCCGCTTCCCCGTGTTCCTCAGCTTCGGCAATGGCTCCTTCCGGTTTGCATCTCTGCAGGTAGGAGTAGGAGATTTTCATTACTGCCACTTATTTGCATGTGCTTTGAATAGTTCAGAGCTCTTGAACCTGCCTGCCTGTGTGTGCATCCACCTGCGCTCTGATAGATTTTCAGACTCTGTAGGGAAACCTCTGACTCTGGGATGATTCTCTCTGCCGAGCTGAGACTTTGGTGTCTGTGTTGTCGTCTTGCTGCAGGTCTCTGCTGGTGGCAGTTCAGTTCTGAGTGGTAACAGACCATTTTACTCTACTTGGAATTACAGGCAAGTCTTAGAGTTGAGCAGCTGGCGTGTATTCGATCAAAACTGGCTTTATTGCTCCTTTGCTCTAGCAGAGGAGGTTTGGAAAGCCAGGACCTGGGAACTGCGATTGACACGTTATTGCCCCTGAGCCATCCTTACCTGGGCTTCGGTGTTTCCACATTCTCTAGTCGGTCTTTGAATCACCCGATTCAGCTCCACAGCTTCATTCTTTGTGTTACACAAGGTGTTGTCGTGTTTGCCAGTGGTTTCTCTCGGTTCCTCATACTGAGGAGAGAGAAAACGCGATGAAAATAAATACCAGAGTGAGGAGATGAGTCAGTAATTAAACCTGCTGTGTGATTCTGGGGCTGCGGTCCTGGATCTTGAGCTTTAAGGCAAAAACCGTTGTCACTGGGGGACATGAATGACTCATTTACGCCGTAGCAGCGAGGAATGTCTTGTGTGTGTGAAGACATTAGCAGAGGATGTATCACACGTAGGGAAAACACAGCAGGTGGCTGAGACAACAGACTTTTAAAAAGCCTATTCAACCCGAATTAGGAAATCTGAAGAAGCAGAGCCCTCGGCAGAAGTGGAGCATAACTACTTCAGTGCGTCGCCTTGCTGTAGTGCCAGCACTCTGCGGCAGCTTCTTTTGGCAATGTCGTCATATTGAGCTGTGACATCAGCGATGATGTCATCCATGTCCAGGCTTCAGCTGTTGTCCCTTTGCACCGTAACAGAGGTGTCCAAAATGGATGCTTGGAGCTGAGTGATTTCCCAGGGGTGGCAGCCGATTCTCAGTCCTCTGCGCTGGAGGCGTTTTCCCTGCGGCTCTCCATGGTGCAGAGACAAGGAGATGCCGTGTCCGCTACATGCTGTGACTTCAGGCTCCCTGCAGAAAACACAAAGAGAGATTTTCTGGTTTAATCTCTCTGGCTTCTACCTTCACATCAAGTTGAAACAGATTCCTTAGGACCTCGCCCGTGCAATCCAAGGGTAACACCTTGGAAATCCGGAGCAATCAACACATGAAACGCCAAAAATCTTGACAGTGATGGGTTGTGGGACCCCCTAAAGAGGCGTGGGGTGGAGGAAAAGGGAGCGGAGAGGGAAGAGCCATCACCGCTTTGCACAGGCTCCTCAGGCAGTTGATCTCCTTCCTGGATGAGGGGCTTCACAAAGGCTTCCAGCTCGGCTTTGTTCACATAGGCGCGATCTGCATCCTGAAGCGCATCAAGGATCTATGAAATGAAAGAGCAAACTGCTCTTCTCTGCAGAAAAAGGCAGATAAATCTTTCCTAGAAAATGAAACAGGTGATTTGCAGTCCCATCTTTGCTGAAATATCAAAAAGGCTCTGTGGCGTGGGTGGGAACCCTCTTAATTCTTTTGCCTCCGGTGGGATAACACTGAGGACTTAGCCCTGAAAATCTCAGCCTGTTTTAAAGGTGGATTTGCTTTTATGTGATTTTTCTTGGCATTTGCCATGGCCTGAGAACGTGTTCTACTCCATGAAGAGGATCAGAGAGAAGTTCATGCATGCAAGCCCGAAATCTGGCCTGCCTTCTTTAGCCACGCAACATTTTAGGGTAAAGCTGTGTGGGAGTTGTATGTGCTAAGCGCTTTTTGGGAGTCAGCCTAAAAGGAGTTCAGAGGGCTCAGCATCTTTCGTGGTTGGGCCCTGGATGCTGGAAAACAGCCGCTCCGTGTGATAGTTGGCATCTTCCATGAGATGGAAGAAGTCATGTTGGCTCCTTTTCTCACTTTCTCTCTCTTGGGTTTTTAATTACAGACCTGGGCAGAGCTCAGTACCGCCAGCTTGTCTGAGCCAGCCTGGCTTCGATCTGCTGACCCAACAAAAACCTCCGGTCGGGAGCATCGCGCTGCCCTGGGATTGCATCCTTGTTTAGCACTTGGCCCGACGGCTCTCTTGGCCGCTTTGGAGAGAAGATGGAGATAAATCCCTCCTGTTTTCCCTGCACAAGCTGCGGGCCTGGAACCTGCCTTTCCAGAAGTTTAGCTCTGGTGCGTGGGATCCATCTTTCCTGACTTTCAAACACCTTTTGGAGTGCTCCTGCCATGCAGACATCTTCAGCCAACTGCCTGGAGCGCTTTCGGTCCCGCGGAGGGAGGGAGGGAGAGAGGGAGGTGTTACTGGGGAACGAATCGCTTGACCCCAAAGTATTTGTTTCTGCCCCATGACTGGCTCCGATGTGTTTATGGCCAGGTGAAACCAGCCCCACCTTCTGCTCGTGCTCTGTTGGCTGTGCAGCCTGGAAAACCTCCCAAAGCACTTGGGTATTGCCGCTCTGTGACCCCTGTCTCCAGTACACCTCATGTTCCGCCCCCTCCCCAGGACTGGGACGAGGAGGAGGATGTGGGAAGGCTCCGAGTGACAGCAAGTGCTTACGGCAAATCTTCTAAACCTTATTCTAAAATTACACTTTTAGGTGAATTTCATAATGGCACAGAAACCCCACATTGCTCATGGTAAGTTTGGTTGCAGTTTATTGAAGAAATTTCATAAAACTCGTATAGTTCAACAGGAGCAGAAGATGAGAGGAAATGAGATAGTACCTTTTGGCACACAGTTCTCCAGCCCTCCCTTTGCCTCCCTCCTCCTTCCATAAAAAGAGAAGAGAGAAAAAAAAAAGAAAAAAAACCCAAACAAGCTAAGAACAAAGGCACTAAACCGGAGATGTTTTTCCAGGTTATGTGAAATCTATGTTACCAAACCCTGCTGTTCCTCCTTTCTGTTTTTCCTGTATTTTTAACCCCTGTCTCTAAGCTCACTCCGGCTGGTGGAAAGGAGAACGGTTTGCTGCTGAGACAAGGAGTGGCAACGCGTAGGATACCTGGTCTTTTGGCTTAAATGATACGTACTGGGTGGGTGAGGAATTAGGCGTTACAGAGAGCCAGCCCCTTTCACCTATGGAAAATGAAGGCTTTTTGGATGCAGGTAGAGTTACAGAACCCTGGAGTGAAACAACAGCAGTGCCAGAGGAATTGGGGAACAGCAGCTGACTATGGAAAGATGTTTTGGTTTCAATTCTTTGAGCCTTTGGGGAAAGCAAGCCCAGCAGTGGGGAGCACAAGAGACTGTGGTCTCAATGCACCTCCTGCTTTGTGTCGTCACTGGCTGAAGGGACACGTCCTGCTTTCATATACGCTGGTGTCAATCCAAGTCCTGCATCTACTCTGGATTCGCACCAGGGCTCTGGAGTGAAAGAGAGCACTGGGAAGCTGCAAGCGGAGCTCTGACAATGGTACCCATTAATGGGAGGGCTGATGACGCACTGACGGGCAGCGCTGGGCTTCTGGTCAGCTTGGTGGGGCTTTACGCAGAGGAATTGGACCCAGAGAGGCGTCTCTCCCAAGCCAATAAGTAGCGCTGGGAATATGTGAATGGGAAGGTGATAAGCGTGGCTCTTTGGGTGGTGGTAATAGGCTTTGTGTTGGCAGCAGGAGGTGGTGCTCAACCTCTTCTGCTCCGGGTGAGCTGGGTGCTGCTGCGGCTTAGCTCCAATAGCTCTTCTTGGTGGTGCTTTTCGAGACAAACCTCATGCTCGAGCTGCTTCCCGTGCCACAGCCGAATCCGCCGGCCAGGCAGGTCCCGCTGCTGGCGCTGGCACCGCTCCCCGCCACGCTGAGCCTGCTGCTGAAGCCTGACCCCAGCCCCAGCGTGTTCCCACCTCCGGAGCTGCTCCCGCCGGAGACCACGGCTGTGATGGGAAACCATGGGCAGAGGGTTAGTTTGTTTGGAATATTGCAAAGGCATTTCAACCTCTAGCTTCACACAGCCATAGTTTTTCTTGGACAGTCTCCCACTGCCTGTATTTCACACATCTTATTTTCTGGCTTTTCTTCCAATCCTGTAGCAGAATTGGCCTTAGACATCTGAGTCTCCTGGGGACAGTCTCACTGTACAAAACTTTTCAGTTCAGAGCTGGTCAGAGAAAAGATGCATCAGGCTCTGCAAAACCCTACATATATTCCATTTTTGTGCTGGTCACTACTAGCTGCAGAGCTCAGATTCATTGTCTTATACACAGTTTCAGGTACATTTAAGGAATAACTCAATGAATACTCAATCTGTTGCTTAAGAGCCAGATTACTTACAAATATTCACTGCACCAACGCCTTCTCCAGCCATCCTGGAAGAAAGAGAGGACAGAGAAGGAAGGGCTTGTTATTTAGGACAATTTCAAGCAAGAGTTTGGCATCAGGGACACTGGATAACAGAATGGTCTGGGGTGTTAAGGTCTGATGATGAGCGTCCAACAGGAATTGAAATAGCACCTGTAATGGCGTAGAATACGGGTACGGGTGTGTTTTCTCTGCAAGTTTTTGTGGCCCTTCCCTCTCTTGTCGCAAGGCAAATTAAGAACATTTATGGGTTTGGACATTATTTGGTTTGGAAGGGGGAGCGACCCACCTGCTCTCCTCGCCCTCCAGCAGCTTCCTGTAGGTCGCGATCTCAATGTCCAGGGCCAGCTTGACGTTCATCAGCTCCTGGTACTCGCGCAGCTGCCGGGCCAGGTCAGCCTTGGCCTTCTGCAGGGCGGCCTCCAGCTCGGCCAGTTTGGCTTTGGCATCCTTGACGGCCATCTCCCCACGCTGCTCGGCATCTGCGATGGCCGTCTGCAAACTGGCGTACTGCAAGAAGTGGAAATAGGTCTGGTGTCTGCCCAGTGGGTTTGGTCCCCAATTTTCAGGCATCCTTGCAAGGGTACAGCAAGGTCGTGGAGGTGGAGGTGCCCCCGTGTTTGGAGGAGTCCTGTGCATCATACCTGTTTCTTTACACTATCAATTTCTGAGTGGAGCCGTTGGACCATGCGATTCATCTCCGAGATCTCCATCTTGGTGTTGCGGAGGTCGTCTCCATGCCGGCCAGCTGTGAGCTGCAGTTCCTCGTACTGAGATGGGCAGGGACATGAGACACCAGGGCACGGTCAGACCTGGGCGGGAGCTTGAGCTCATTGGTAGAGATTGGCCCTGCTCTGATCCTCTCCTGACCAGACCTTCTGTCTCTTTCTGTACTCAGTCCAAGCTCTTCCTCATGAGCTTTAGCACATTTCCCTCCTCCCTCTGTCTCCTTATGCTCCTCCCTCTCTCATTGTCAAAATGGCATTTTTACATTAGTCCAAGAAACTAGATGAAATCCTATCCGAATTGACTTCATTTTACACCCTGCTCCCCTGTCCTCACTCTTTGCAGCCTCCAGTATAAAATAGCCTTTGAGAAATGCTAAACAAATATTTTGCTAGCTCACCTGGTTAATTGTCACATCCTCACCTTGCTTTGGTACCAGGACTCGGCCTCTGCCCGGCTGCAGTTGGCGATGTCCTCGTACTGCGCTTTGACCTCTGCGATGATGCTGTCCAGGTCCAGGTTTCGGTTATTGTCCATGGACAGGACCACAGAGGTGTCGGAGATCTGGGACTGCATCTGGGAGAGCTCCTGTAAGTGAAACGAATTGGTTCTGAGTCCCAAACAATTCACTGTTGTGCTTGTCCCAGGGATGGTGTGTGGTGGAGGGCTGGGAATGGGGAGGAACTGCAGCTCCCAACAGCTCCCGCAGGCTGGTTCGATCCTGTTGGTACAGGAAAATGAGGAAATAGCAGAACTGGGAGATTTGGGAGATTCTTACTGCTTCGTAGAGGGCTCGCAGGAAGTTAATCTCATCTGTCAGTGCTTCCAGCTTGGTCCCCAGGTCCACCTTGTTCACGTAGGCGGCATCCGCATCCTGGAACCACAACAGCAAAGGTAGTGAACCAAACCTGGCCTGTCTACATCCTTGTGCAAAGACCAGTTGTCATTTAATAGGAACCAGAACCGAAGACTTTCTTGATCTCTGTGCCTTTAAACAGAGCCAAGAGTGAACTGGAGTCTTCCCTCCACCTTTTTCTGGGGGGAAGGAAGGATGATGTCCATAGACCTAAGCAATTTTTGACATGCCAGAAGCCACTGAATTTCCCTTTTTTTGCCAGCGCACGATAGATATTTTGGACAATGCTTGAAATAGTGGAAGTTTCTTATTATGTCTCCTGCAGTTGGGATCAGGGGAGCTGTGGAGGGTGGGAATGAGTACAGAAAGGCTGCAGAAGCGGCAGAGCATCTAGTGGGGTGACGACAAGGTATGGATGACCCAGATCTGATTTGGTACCTGGGGGACCAGGACTCACCTGAATTTTGGATGAGGGGCCCAAAACAAGAACGAGCTATTGCCAAGGACTGACACACTGGCACAACTGGGTGTTTCTGCTTCAAGGAGGGATGACTACACCTTTGCTAAGTGCTTTGCCCAGCTTGGCACGGCTGGATAAAAAGGGTTGTTTGCATTCAAATGTGTTTTGCCTTTAAAAAGTGTGTCCCTTCTTTGTTGTTGGCGCCTCACCTTCTTCAGCAGCACAAAGTCATTCTCTGCAGTCGTGCGCTTGTTGATCTCCTCTTCGTACCTGGTGGGAAGAGGAGATGAGCATCCCTTTACAGCTCCCATACTGCAACCCACCCTGTCCGCCGTGGGCAGATGGAAGCCCCTTCTCCACGCACTCATTGCAGGGGGCTTGTGAGAGATTAAAGAGTCGGTTCCGCCACCAATGCATGGATGTTGGGCTAGATGACCTTTAAGGGTCCCTTCCAACCCAAACTATTCTATGATTCTGTGATACATATTTGGAAGAAACAGCAAAAATAGCTACCTAACAATGCGCATCTGTCCTTGCTCTGTCAGCGCATATATTATACATCGTGTTATTAGATATGTGTATCTCACCGATTCTGATAGAAAGACAGCACCCTTAGGCTAGGTGGTGGGAGGAGGCCATCGAGAAAAACTGCAGGCCTTCATTAAAGGCACGTTTTATCCTCCCAGAAGTTTTCGCTGTGAATGGGAGCCTTATACTCTCTAAATTTTCTCAGGCCGGGAGGGCTGGGTGGAGCCGAAGCTGAGCTCATCGTCGCCACACCTGGGTTAGTCAGAAGAGCCGGGATCTCTGACGCCAGCTCCCGTGGTGGCTTCGGGAGAGCTGGGGATGGCCAGGAAGGAGGGAGGACGATGGCCTGGGTAAGGAGAGCCAAGGTCTGGATCAGCAGCAGCGCCCAGTCCCATTCTTGGGAAAGGATGAAAATCAGCAATGACCGTGGACTGATGCCCAGCTCAAATGAGACAATTAAATGGGGGAGATGAAAGACAGGCGTTCAAAGGGAAGAGTCCGTGCAGCTAATAAAACGTTAGCCTTTCATGACCCTTTCATGGGGGAAGATTTCTTCACATTGGGAATATCCAGCCCTTAAAATAATTTCCATTAAGTGAAGTCCTAGCCTGTATATAGATTTGTGAGTCCCTAAGCTCTTAGCCACGTAGAAGAGGAAAACTAATTTGGTATATGTCTAATTTCTGATTGCTGTATGGATTAGTATTTGACTCGGAAGAGCAAATCATTTGGAAGAATACTTTGGGATCCACAAAGTTTAAAATAAATAAAGGTAAGAAGAACAAATTCCTAGGAAAAGAGGAAGAAGCAGTGACGTCCTTTTGGTAGGTGTCGGCATTGTTGCCACAACGCAGGATGATGGTCCCTGCCCAGCAATGCGTATGATGTAATTGAGCTTTTACCCCAAGATTCTCTGATCTGGAGCCAGAAAGAATATTTGCCACTCTACGTTAGATGCAGGCAGAGGATTAAAGCCTGAACCTCTTCTATGATGTGACCTTTGGGTGTCAAAGGATTTTTTGCCTGAAGTCATGCCGCACCCAAGGGTCTTTTCTCAGCCGAGCAATTTCTGCTGCTGCTTCGCTGCTCCAGACTGTGCTACTGTCAGACATTGCTTTTCCAAATTTAAAATTGCTTTCACCATGGACCTGTGACGAGAAAGGGGAGAGGACACTCTCTGACCCAGTGAATCAATAGCAGGATTGTGCTTATGGCTGGGATTCATCTCAAGTCGGCTACCTGGAACTTGGCTATTTTAGCTAAGCTCTGTTCTTTGGGGTTTCTTCTGTAGCTGACGGAGAAAGATATTTTTCTCCAGAATGTCATTTTTGCCATCCTAAAATGAATTAAGGGAATCTGTATGGCTGACCTGTAGCAGACCCTGAGGTCTTAAATGGCCAAACGGACACAGGACAGATTTTTTTCTCTGTTAAGCATTTCTTTTCTGCAGGCACAGAGAACCATACAAAGGAAGGCTCAAAGTAGACTGTGGATGATGATTTCTCTTCCCCAAGGCAGTCGTTTCTGTTCCGATGCTACTTTTGGGCTAGAGGCACTGTTGGTGAAGGTGGCAGAAAGTGTCAGGCACGTGATGTCCCGAGAAAGGGAGAGCAGAGGGTTTTTGGCAGAACGCGCGTGTCCTTGTTTTGAATTGCAGCCGCCTCCTAGCTCTCATCTCTTGTTTTTCTGGTTCCAGATTGACAATTTAAGCTCCTTACTTATTCCTGTCCATTAAGAGCTGTATCCCTCGTGGGCATGGTAGCAGACACTAACGCTTGATAGATGTCTTTCCAATGTGCAAAGAGTCGATGAGAGAGGGAACACCTCCTCCTAACAGCCTAAAGAGCTAATGAGCTGAGCTGAAACCCTCACCCGAGATTTCAGGGACTTGCCGTGGGGTAGAAGCTAAGTCCTGACTTTCAGAAGTGCTAAAACTACCCAATACATTGATATTAAGGGACATGATAAAAGGAAAAAAAATAAAGGGAAAAAATAAAACCAAAGGAAGACGCTTAAGCACACACTTAATAATTATTTTTAGATATTTCTTCTCTCCTGGAAGGGAACCCACATCAGTAAGAATGTGGGTGTTCAGAGTGCTCAGTAGTCTTGTAACGATTCGGATTTCATCCTGGTCTGCGTTAAAATGACTACACAGGAGCTGAAAGCGTTTGGAAAGCTTAAGATTCTGGACAGGCTAGGCTTTTGAGAAGCTACTCTGAATTCCTCTGGATGTCTGACCATCTGAGCCTTTGAAAAAGACCACCTGTCCCTGCAAAAAACACCAACCTTGCAACAGGTCGAGTGTTGCTGCTGATGTTAGACAGTAGCTAAAGTGAGGAGAACTGAGTCGCTTCAGTCCTTTCCGAGCTCTCACAATGCTGGGGTTGCCTTGGGTCTTTTAACTCGTCCAAGAGGAAGATAGAGTGAAGAAAAACTGGGCAGGTTTCTTTGTGTGTGCGTGTTGCTTACCTGATCTTGAAGTCTTCAACAGCATCCTGCATAGCCTTCAGCTCGGAGCCGAGCCGCAGCCTGTCCCCTCCCAGCGCCTCGAGCTGTCTCCTCATGTTGCTGATGTATGCGTCAAACATAGGTTCAAGGTTATTTTTCACAATTTTTTGGTCTTTCAAGAGGCTCCATTTGGTCTCCAGTACTTTATTTTGTTGCTCCAGGAATCGCACCTGAAACCCATCAGAACAATTTAAGACATTTGGGATCATCAACTTAAAACCTGCCTCATTTTTCATGAGATGGGGGCTTTGATATCAGGGAGTTTGGGGGGTTTTTTAATGTAATTTAAAGTGGGCTGTAGGTGGCCACGTCATGGACAGCTCATTGGAAGGAAGATTTGGAAGTCAGGAACAACATTCAACCGCAAAGAAACCTGGAAAAATAATTTGCACCGTATCCAGACTGTCTCTAGAGCTCTGGCAAAAGGTATATTTATGGAGATACCTGAACAAAATCTTTAGCTCTGTGCATTACGGGTTTAGAAGTAAATTTAAGGTGTGGAGAGCAGTCCTGATCCTGCTCTACAGGCAATGACAAACATGCCAGGCTGGATGAAGAGGAATGTGTCTTACCTTGTCGATGAAGGAGGCAAATTTGTTGTTGAGGGATTTGATCTGATCCTTCTCCTCCTGCCGCACTCTCTGCATGTTGGGGTCAATCTCCAAGTTAAGAGGTACCAAGAGGTGTTGGTTGACCGTGACCTCTTGAATACCTCCAGGGCCACATCTTCCTCCCAACCCAAACCCAGCTCCACCAACTCTATATGCAAACCCACCATGACCTGGCCCATAACCGTATCCTGGTCTAGCAGAACAATACCCTCCACTCATGGAAATCCTCTTGCTTGCCCCTAGATTGTGAAGGCTCCTGCTGCCAAAACCACCGCTGATCCGTCCCACGCCTCCACCACTGCTGCGGGACATGGACATGGAGCTGAAGCTGCTTCGGTTAATGGGCATAGCGGCAGAAGCAGCACTGAAACTCATAGCGAGTCCTCCTGACCTAATGCCGACTGACTTCTGTGCAAATTCGCCAGAGGTGAGAGCAGAGAACAAGAGATGAGATGGCAGATGAGTGGAAATCTTTGAGAGTTTGGCTCAGGAGTCCCCTCTGCCTTTTATCCTTTTGGAGAGCTGGGCTCGTCCGCAGAGGACCTCAGTTGGCTGAGCTAATCGGTTTGGTATGCTGGCACGTGGCCACCCTTCCCAACCCGTTAATCAGGAGACTCGCTAATGCAATGGGCTGGCAACCTTCAGGCTCATAAAGCTAACCAGATTTTCTAACCTATATTTTTCAGAGCAGGGATTACTGGTGGGGAAAAAAAAGATCATATATAGGTCCGGAAGTTCCCTTTGGGCTTGCTTTTAGCCTGGTGTTGGTGCCCATTTAATTTAAAGCTGATGGGACTGAAGTTGCCACAAGAGGGAATCTGGAGTTTTCAACACTAGTTTGACATGCTTTGGTAAAATAAAAACTGACTTTGCTCCCTGATTGACAGCCGTCTTGGGGTAGGAGCAACCTGTCCTGATCTAGGCAAGAAGAAGGTGTCTTGGTCTGCGCTCCTCAGCTTTGCCAGCAACGCTTCATCTGCACAGATGGTACTTCTGGTAAAGATGATATTTTGGGAGGCACCTGTGGCCTTTTTGTTGGCTGAGCCTGGATGCTTTGCTGAGCCAAAGTGCTGAATGATGAGATAGCTAAAAGTACACGGTCCCCCGGAGAGAAAACAGCCTGGCTTGTAGAAGTCCGGGTCATCAGATGCCTGTTTGATGCTGGACAGTGTTTAAATAACAAACCAAATCCCGGTTCTGCTGGTGTCAGTGGAAATATGTTCCAGAGATGCCAGAGTAGGATGGGCATCCAGAGAAAGATGGGCAGGTGTTGAAGAGGACGAGCCGTTTCCTTTCCACTAGTGTGTTACTGTGCTTAGGTCTAGAGGATTAATGAAAAGCTGGGGTTTCTTATGTTGCCTTTTCTTTAGGCGAGGAGTCAGCATGCACGTAATGCGTGTCCACGTTCACCTCCAGTGCTTTGGGCACTCGACAGGGTTGTGTCAGAGACGGAGCCAGGACAATCTTGGCTCTGGTGCTTTTGTAGTTTATCTCTTGTTTCTGCCATTCAGGGTATCAGAGAAGGGGAACTAAACCTCCTTACCCTCAGGGCCTTTAACTCTCTCACAGCCGATGTTTGGGGACAGTATTCTTCCCAAAGAGGGTGAGTTTGGGGGTTTAATGGGTCTTTTCCATTCCTAATTATGGTAATGGCAGCGACGGCATTTTATTCGCCCCTGCAGCTACTGCGTGTACAGAACAGCGTGAGCTGAAGTACTTGCTTTCTTGGGAAAAACTAGATTTATATCCCTACGTGACTCATCGCATAAAACCTTGAAAGATTACAGAGATTTGGGCACGATCGAGGTGGCATGAAAGTGCTGAGATGGTGTAATGTAAAAATTATGATAAAAGGGTGCTTTCTCTAGTGCCTACTAGGAAGAATAGGTATTCTCCCATCCTGTGGAAGATACTCTTGTGTGGGTGGCTCTTGTTTACCGTCAGCTCTACTATGCTGTGTCAGCTCTTTTCCCTGAGATCCTAGAAAGTAATTGGAATTAAAAGGAGGATGCGACAGAATTAGTTCCACGTGCCTTTTATTAGACAAATACTGGGAAATGAAGGTTTCAGAGAGTCAAAGAACAAAGAGGAGCACGGCATCTTTTATATAAATAAGGACAGACCGCTTTGACTTCCAAATCTTTTGCAGGTAACGTGGTAAGGATTGCACACGACACGAGAGGGAAGCTGGCGGACAGTGCTGGTGCGTGGCTTTAGTAACATCTCTTGGTTGAAGAGGTGGTGGAGACGTACTTCATGCTGGAACTGCTTCCACCAGCCAGGCATGACCCGGCTGTGCCTTGTCCGCTTCCTGAGCTCAAGCCCATTCCTCCAGCGCAGACCCCAGCTCCAACCCCACTGATGCCTCCGAAGCTGAGACAGTTTCCACTTCCGTATCCCGTTCCTACAGCGGTTCTGGTCACAGCTGCAAGAGGAAAACACTCTCTTTAGAGGCATCCACAAACAGTGGGCTCCGAGTGGCAGGGAGACCAATGTAAAAGCTGCCAAACAGTCTTTTAAAGTTACTTACAGATATTCACTGCGCCGGCACCTTCTCCAGAGAGCCTGTTAGGGAGCAAAAGGAGACGGTAAGAATTCGAGGGGAACCCGTGAACAGGAGCTGGTTGAAAAGGCAGGAGAATTTCCATGAAATGTTTTTGGTGGAAGTTAGAAAGTTTGTGCGAAAGGCTGCCATCTTCCCAAATAACTCATCTTCATGGGCAATCGTTTGCCTTTAAATGGGTTTCAGGTCTTCTGAATGTGGGAAGTCTAAGCCTGACAAGGGTCTGTGACTCCATTGCACCTCTAGAAACTGGGATATAAAACTGCCCCCACCTGCTCTCCTCGCCCTCCAGCAGCTTCCTGTAGGTCGCGATCTCGATGTCCAGGGCCAGCTTGACGTTCATCAGCTCCTGGTACTCGCGCAGCTGCCGGGCCAGGTCAGCCTTGGCCTTCTGCAGGGCGGCCTCCAGCTCGGCCAGTTTGGCTTTGGCATCCTTGACGGCCATCTCCCCACGCTGCTCGGCATCTGCGATGGCCGTCTGCAAACTGGCGCACTGTGGAGCAAAAATAGTGGGTCGTGTTCCTTATCTAGATCATAGACCAGTTCTTTGCACCCTGAGGTCATGATGCCTGGTCTAGGTACAGAAGACTGTGGTTTAACATCTAGAGGTGTGATCTTAACAATCTTTGAATTGATCCATGTTCTGAGCCAGGTGACAACCTGGATTTGATCTACCTCCACACCTCTTTACATCTCCTTAGATTTTCTAATATTGTGTTCAGTTATTCGTAGTGATGTTGTTGCTCTGAGATAAATACTGTCATATGCATTCCTGATCCAGCAGAACTCACGGAGGTGCATTTATTTTTATTCCCTGGAGTTGGCTGGACAACCGAGAAGTTAGACCACTGCGAGAGTTAAGTCTTACACCTTTATGTTGCTTTTTACCTGTTTCTTCACGCTGTCGATTTCAGAGCGCAGGCGCTGGACGTGGCGGTTGAGCTCGGAGATCTCCTGCTTGGTGTTACGGAGGTCGTCCCCGTGCCTGCCGGCCGTAGCCTGCAGCTCTTCGTACTGTCACAGAGAGAGGAGCAACCAGTTAAGGTAAAGTCCACCATTTTTGCAGTAAGAAGGGTGCCTGAAAGCGTGAGTCCTTCCTGGAGGCCAGACTAGCTGCCGTGCAAGATGGAATGTTTGAGAAGGCTTTCTTGGCAGAGTCAGACTTTATCTGTTCAAGACAAGATATGAAGATAACGACGCGGAAACCCCCAGTTTCTTCACCTTGGTTTGGTACCAGGACTCTGCTTCAGCCCGGCTTCTGTTGGCGATGTCCTCGGAAAGGTAAAACATACTGATTTGGGAGCCAAGCAGAATGTGGGTATGTGGGTGTTTGCACTCAGAAGTATGCGTATGCTCTCAATCCCAAATTAGCACTTCCAAACTTGATAGGATTATTAAATCTGGACATCCTGCATTATAAAGGGGACATGGGGATTGGCGGGAGGGAGTGGGGGTTTTCCCTTGCAGAAACCTTTCTGGGCACTCACCCTGCACTGGTACCAGGACTCGGCCTCTGCCCGGCTGCGGTTGGCGATGTCCTCGTACTGCGCTTTGACCTCTGCGATGATGCTGTCCATGTCCAGGCAGCGGTTGTTGTCCATGGTCAGGATGACAGAGGTGTCGGAGATCTGGGCCTGCATCTGAGACAGCTCCTGCAAAAGCAGCGGGTATTTGGGTGAGTCGCGGGCTGGAGACGCGAGTGTTGCTGAGAGGGACGAAACACCCCCAGGTTAGACCTGGGTGGACAAAGGGATTTTTCCAAGACAGTTTCGGGCAGGGTTAAGACAGCAGGTGATATGGAAGAAACATTGAATTATTTAATGCAACAGAATGAGAAGGACGTCAGTCCTGAGCCTCTGAAGTGGGAAAGGAAGGCAAGGACATTGGAAACTGGGAGAAGGATGTAAATGCTGGTGCTTACGGCTTCATAGAGGGCTCTGAGGAAATTGATCTCCTCCATAAGGGAGTCCAGCCTGGCTTGCAGCTCTGTCTTGTTCATGTAGGCAGCGTCCACCTCCTAGAAGAGGAAACACATCACAGAAATTAAGTGGTTTTCGGAGAAGCAGAGGAAAAGCTGATGAATTTCTTTCTTGCTACGCTCGTGCGGGGCTGGGAGGCACAGCGTGTGCGCACCCACCTTCTTCAGGATCACAAATTCGTTCTCGACAGCTGTGTGCTTGTTGATCTCCTCTTCATATCTGCAGGATGGAAATGGAGGGTTGGTCTAGGTTTGTACAAAAGTTATTTCATATTTTCAGGACCAGACTTTTATTTTTTTTTTGTATGTATAGTTTTGTACCTTCATCTCTTAGCCCTATAATTGTCTGCCTGTGACTTTGAGTCATGGTGAGGCTGATTATGTCTCATACTAAACTTAACCTGGGCCTTACTCAGAAGATGATATCGGCAAAAAGGCCTTCTTCCCTTGTTTGAGCTCACAAATGCAACAGAGAGCTGCAATCGCAGCCCACCTCGCTCTCCCGGCAAGACCACAGACAGACAGACTTACTTGTTCTTGAAGTCCTCAGCGAGGCTTTGCACTTTGTTCAGCTCCCCTCCCAAGTTCTCCTTGTCAGTCAGCAAGCTGTTCAGCTGCCTCCTGAGGGTGTTGATGTAGGTCTCGAAGAGGGGCTCAATGTTGTTTGTGACCGTTTTGTTCCCCTGTTCTTGCAGAAGGGCCCACTTGGTCTCCAGGACCTTGTTTTGTTGTTCAAGGAATCGGACCTGGGTAGAGAAAGGAGATGTTTCAGAAACAGTGATTTCAGGTCGATTTTCCAAGAGAGGCAAAATACAGTCCTGCGAGGATTCGCTTGCTGGAAGGTGGGAGCTCTCAGCCCTCGGGCAACAGCTGACAACTTATACAGGTAAGCAAGTATTGCACATCTGATGTTAACATTCCTGCTCTCTTTGCAAACTCTGCTTCCTTACACCCTGTATCACCATTTTCTCCCTGTGGACTGGTCTCGTCTCAGCATTAATGTGATGGATGAATGGTCTCCAACCTGGAAGCCCTCAGGTTTTGCTCCCAGGCTGCTGATGTTAGAAGTTGCTGATAAAGATACAACTTGCCCTTGTTTGTGCTTCCCCACTGAAGAATCAACACAGCATAACCAAAAAATCTTATGTCTCACCTTGTCAATGAAGGAGGCAAATTTGTTGTTGAGGGTTTGAATCTGATCCTTCTCATCTTTACGGATGCTCTGGATGTTGGGGTCAATCTCCAGATTGAGAGGTTTCAGAAGGCTCTGGTTGACTGAGACTTCATGGATGCCCCCAGCGGGGAATCCAGGGCCACCCATGCCACCACCAAACACAAAGGCACTGCCAGGTGCACCACCAAAGCCACAGGAGATCCCAGTGCCAGCACCAAAACCTGCAGGTTCACAGAAGCCACCACCCCTGCCAGCCACGGAGATCCTCTTGCATCCACCAAGACTGTAGAGGCTCCTGCTTCCAAAACCTCCACCAAATCTTCCATACCCAACGGCGGTACCACAGTTTCCGCCTTGGGATGCAGTACGTGAGCAGAAGCTGGTGCTGCTGGCGTTTGGGATGAAGGCGGAAGCAGCACTGAAGCCAGTTCTGCTCTGGTTCTTTGCAGCGCACTGGCGAGACATGGCAGTTGATGTGAGCAGGGTGAGAGCGGAAGAAAGACTGCAGCAGCGAGGAAGGTGGATGAAGGCAGGAAGGTGAAGTTGTGCTCCCCCAGCCTGGGACTGGCCTTTTTATACCCTGACTAGCTGGGGATGGGTCTGGCGTGGGGCGCATCTTACTGATTAACTGTGCTCGGCACACCCAGCAGCAGCGCAGACGGTGAGTTCACCATGAGCACCAGCACCTATGAAGCACTCGCAAAGTGCAGGAGTTGCATTTTTTTTTTTTTCGTGACGGTCGTGATCTGTCTGTTGAAATATCTGAGAAAACACTAACTACTGCCTGCTCAACTCTTGCTCACGGCCATCCCCTTCCCACTCCCTCTTTTCACCTCTGCAGGAGATGGTTCCTTGTGTTGGGCAAGCGCTCGCTCATCTCTGTTTCGTGGATGAATCAATCCCTCTGTTGCGTAAAGGCGCGTTATTTCACGGTGCAGTGGTCCGAGGTCTGAGAAATCTGTTATTGCGGGTCTGTGTTTTCCTGCTGCTGTGGTTTTGAGTAAACCCCAGCGGGGCATCAGCACCTCAGGCCCCAACTTGTCAGAAATTCTGGACTCTTGTTCTCATGCCCAAACAGGAGTCATTTTAACCAAAACTGATACAAGAGGGAGAGAGGGGTAATGGAGGGAAAGCCAGGATGGTGGTAGGGCATTAGGGGACATCTCGGGCCATCAGCTATCAAAACCCAGCTGGGGAGTGGGAAGGACACGTCAGGTGGTTTTATGACTGGTATTTTCAGACCTTTTCTTTCTCTGAAACGTATCTACATTTCATCCTGATTCAGACTGACAGCAAATGATGAAATGCCGGAATCTGACCTGGGAGGGAGTTACCGTTGGCTATGATGACGCAAAACCTGAGTTGGCGATTTCTCAGGGCTTCACCTTCTCAGATTTTTGGGCTGTTTCCTGACTCATGGGGTGACCTTGTCTCTACACGGCGTGAAGCCTGTTCCCAGGCTGTCCTCCCCGTGTCGGTCATCCTTCCCCTCTGATCTCTCTTGCTCACAAGGAGATTCAATGCTTGGGATCTGGGCTTACGACATTGTTCACAGACAACTCCCTCTACTCTTATTCTGCGTAGCACCCAGGAAAGGTCAAATACCCCACCTGGAGTACTGCGTGCAGCTCTGGAGCCCTCAGCACAAGAAGGACACGGAGCTGTTGGAGCAGGGCCGGAGGAGGCCCTGGAGCTGCTGGGAGGGCTGGAGCCCCTCTGCTGGGAGGACAGGCTGAGAGAGCTGGGGGGGTTCAGCCTGGAGAAGAGAAGGCTCTGGGGAGACCTTCCAGCCCCTTCCAGGCCCTCAAGGGGCTCCAGGAAAGCTGGGGAGGGACTCTGGAGCAGGGAGGGGAGCCATGGGACGAAGGGGAAGGGTTTTACACTGAAAGAGGGGAGATTTAGAGGAGATGTGAGGAAGGAATTCTTTGCTGTGAGGGGGGTGAGCCCCTGGCCCAGGTTACCCAGAGAAGCTGTGGCTGCCCCATCCCTGGAGGGGTTCGAGGCCAGGTTGGACGGGGCTTGGAGCAACCTGGGCTGGTGGGAGGTGTCCCTGCCCAGGGCCGGGGGGTGGAACGAGATGGTCTTTAAGATCCCTTCTAACCCAAACCATTGTGTGATTCTATGAAATAGTGCATTTCTCTGGTGAAAGACGTGCTGGCTCGACTCGCCCTGCGCGTGCTGTGTGGTAGCACTGTGCACACGGGCACTTACCCCAGAGCTGGCAAGATGCTTGAAAGTTGCTTCTGTTGCCTTGTTTGGATGCCCAGGGATGGAGATTCTTCTCTCAGACCCTGCGGCCCTTTGGGTTGTCTCTCTTGTGGATGCCCATGCCCAAGCTGAATATCTACTCACCAGAGGAGGGAGCAGCCCCCCTGCAGAGCGCTGCTGGGAAGTTGTAGCTTTCCCCAGCCATTAAAAAGGCACGTCCCAGCACCAGGGTATGGAGCAGACGTTCGCAGGTGCATCTTTCAAGTGCGCGCTTGTGCTTGCCCTTTCACACGTGGAGGCCGGGCAGTCAAGTGAGTTTGACCAGAAGGTCCCCAGAGGGTAATTTGCAGATGCCCATCATCTCTTTTTGCCTTTCGGCCATGCTTTTTTTTTTTTTTTTTCTGTTTTCCTCTCTGTTCTTGTAACATTTCCATTACACACGCTGGAACGAAGCTAAAATAACTGTTCTGGGAGTGTTTCAGCTACTGTGTGTTACAACAAGTAGCAGTTTTTAAGAGAAAGGAGCTTCTGTGACTCAGCTACCAACCGTCTGTCCTAAAGAACTCTGTAAAAATGTTATGGGTAGCAATTAGCAATCAGTTCCCTCCACACATTGCAAATTCAAGCCCCTGAGTGCAAGCACCATTCATTTCATTAGGGCTAAGGCTTTAATCTGGGCTGTGCTAGAATTAATGAGGACTGTCCTCTCCCACTGAAACATAAGCCCCAGGTCATCCCTCATCTGTTTGACTTGTCCGGCAGGACTGGATGCAGAAGGTGACGTATGTGGTGACCAGAGCCTTGCTCTGGCGCAGGGGCGGCTGTACGTGGGTCACGTATCCAGAGATGCCAACTTTTGCCAGGGTGGTTTTTTGTATCTTGCTTAAAAAGGGATGCCCTAGGAGAAGAAATATTCTGGCCCCAGCCTTTCCCATGCTAAATGAAGGGCTTCGTGATCTCAGTGTTATGACCCAGGTGTTGATGCAATGGATGGCATCCGTCTGACGTGCCTCTTGGCTATGTACATTATATCCTCTCTGGTTAGAGAGTGTGTTTGGCCAGCAATGAGGAAGACCATGAGGAAGACATAGCCAAGCCCGCAGGTCCTTGGGAAGGAGATTTCCTGAGGGATACAGAGAGGAACACGCAGAGTTGAGAGCATCCTAGAAAATTGTAGGAAGCTGCTGGTCTCAAAGGACAATCTAAACAGTCTGTCATTCCGGGACTGCTAGTTCCCCTCTATTTCCCCAGCTCTTCGAGTATTTTCCTAAGAGTGCTTCTCTACCTAGAACTTACTGAAGTACGTGGAGCGAGGGTGGGGACTTTTTCTAATCATATCTATTTGGACAACTCATCTTCCAGCAATGAGATCTGTCACTCTGTAGCTTTCAGCCAGATGATGCTCTGCTTTCACTTCTCAATTAGTTTCTCCCGATTAGTCAGAACCACATCTGAAATTGCTACACCTCCTCTGGTTTTTCCTCCACCTCCTCAAAACAAGATCTTGTCTCCAGTGTATTCTAGGAATGTGAGGAAACATTGGATCTGGAAGACTTTCACTTTCCAATGGATATCCCATTGCATGTTTTCTATAGCTGTTGGATGAGCAACATCTCATTCAACATAGCGTGTGAATACCTATGGACCAGATCCTCCACCTGCTTGTAGCCAAAGGAGAGGGAACATCAGCATCACGACCCAAGATAAACACCTAAACCGGCGTGGCCAGTGCTCTGAGCAGAAAGAGAGTGTTTTCAACCCGCTCAGGCAGATGTTTGCACTGCTGGCACCTGCACTTAGGTGAGACAGCTCACGGTAAACGGCGTTTCGAGATGGACTGATAGACTTGAACAAGTCGGGTGGTTGCTCTGACTCCCCTGGTAATTAGTTCCCTATTGTTGTAAGTTTATGCAGGTACATCGCACACTTGGCACTGCCCTCTGCACCCCCCGGGAGCCGGGCTGCTGGGTGTTGTATTGGCTGGAAGCAGCAGAGTAGATGAATCTTAGACCTTTTCCCCTGTGCCCCGCTCCTGCCTTGGCGTGCCCGGTGTTTAGCTTCCAGGGGTTTTACCTGCACGGTGGGGAGAACATGGAAATCAACGGCAAACCTCCCTTTGGTGCTGCACTGTGCCCGTGTGTTTTGGAGAGATTCAAGAAATGTGAATGAGGAGCAAAAATCTGCGCCTTTAACTGGGCAGGGCCCTAGGAAAAGTGCTTGTTATCTGCATTTGCATTTGCTGTTCCATGTCTTTAATTAAAAGGTCCACACAATAGAATAAATTACATATGCATTTTTATTAGACAAACACCAGAAAGTGAAGAGAGACAAACAGTCATGGGACACGTTTTATATACAAAATCCGGCCAAAAAATGCTGAGCTGTAACAAGCAAGTTGCAAATTTAAACCAGCTGGACTCGCGTTCAGTGGCAGAGCCCTACACAACGCGTGCTGGACAACACAGCTGAGAGAGAGCTCCTAAAATATGAGGCTCCTGTGCAACAAGACATTGGGTTTAGGTGGCCCTCATTCTGTTGACCCCAACCATGCTTTAACAAAGGACCAGTGTTTTCTGGCGAGTGAAGGTGTCTGAAAGGAGACTTTTAGCTTCTGTAACTTCTTCTGGTGGAGGAGGTCGAGACGAACTTCACGCTGGAGCTGCTGCCGCCTCCGAGGGTGGTGGTGCTCACCCCGGGACCGCTGCCACAGCTGAAGCTGTTCCCCATATTGCAGATCCCCCCTCCCATGCTGAGGTTGCTTCCTCCTCCGTATCCCGTTCCCACAGTCGTTCTGGTCACGGCTGCAAGAAGGAGAAGGAAAAGCTTTCAGTTTCTCTGGGCATTGGCTTCTTGGTGCAGAGACACATTTGTGCTTAAGTCAGGTCATTGCATACAGTTTAGAGACTTACAGATATTCACTGGGACGCCGTCTCCAGCCAGCCTGTTAGGGGACAGAACACAGCAAGGTAAGAAAATAAGAAATCTGTTGATAGTGGGGGGGAAAATAGGGTACATTTCCTAGAGGCCTTTGGGGAGAAAAAGAAAAACTTAGTGTAATTCGGGGATGCTTCCCACAATGTTATCTCCATTAGATAGGACAACCTTCCCTCCCTCTGCCCGCTAATGCCCTGGCTAGCATTTCCGAAATGCTGAGCATCTCCATTGCTCCGCTCCCCCAACACCAGGACGAGAAGGGTTGTGTTTCCCACCCACCTGCACTCCTCGCCCTCCAGCAGCTTCCTGTAGGTCGCGATCTCGATGTCCAGGGCCAGCTTGACGTTCATCAGCTCCTGGTACTCGCGCAGCTGCCGCGCCAGGTCGGCCTTGGCTTGTTGCAGAGCATCCTCCAGCTCGGCCAGTTTGGCTTTGGCGTCTTTGAGGGCCAGCTCCCCACGTTCCTCAGCGTCCGCTATGGCCGCTTTCAGATTTGCGCACTATGGAAGAGAAACCCCCAGTCAGATTCCCCATACGGGACCCAGACTTGTTCTTTGTATACCCTGAAATCACAAGGTCTTACTCCAGTTCCATCAGATTCACCAGTTTTAGTGACAGTTCTGGTTTTGAGAGAAAAAGGGTCAAACTGAGCAGAGCTTGCCTAAGTTGCCTCTGATGTTTTCCTTCCTCTCCCTTGCAAGTCAGGGGGTAAATTGGTTAAAAATATGGGGTTTGCTGCTTTTTACCTGTTTCTTCACGCTGTCGATTTCAGAGCGCAGGCGCTGGACGTGGCGGTTGAGCTCGGAGATCTCCTGCTTGGTGTTACGGAGGTCGTCCCCGTGCCTGCCGGCCGTAGCCTGCAGCTCTTCGTACTGTCACAGAGAGAGGAGCAACCAGTTAAGGTAAAGTCCACCATTTTTGCAGTAAGAAGGGTGCCTGAAAGCGTGAGTCCTTCCTGGAGGCCAGACTAGCTGCCGTGCAAGATGGAATGTTTGAGAAGGCTTTCTTGGCAGAGTCAGACTTTATCTGTTCAAGACAAGATATGAAGATAACGACGCGGAAACCCCCAGTTTCTTCACCTTGGTTTGGTACCAGGACTCTGCTTCAGCCCGGCTTCTGTTGGCGATGTCCTCGTACTGCGCCTTGACCTCGGAGATGATGCTGTCCAGGTCCAGGTTTCGGTTGTTGTCCATGGTGAGAACGACGGAGGTGTCGGAGATCTGGGTCTGCATCTGAGAGAGCTCCTGCAAAGTGCGCAGGGGACTAGGTGAGCTAATCCACCCGGGAGATGCCTTTTCATCCTCTCGGATGAGCGTGCAGACCTGGGAGAGGCTGCAGATTGTTATCTAAACAGCTAAGACAGTTGGTATAACGCTAAAGAGGTGAAGGATTTAGCATCTCCCGGGGGAAGAAATTACAGGCTTTCTGAGGAAAGGAGGGAGAGAAGCTCTTAACCGAGGGCTGCAGTCTCCTGGGAGGTGGTTGTACTCACTGCTTCGTAGAGGGCTCTCAGGAAATTAATCTCTTCGGTCAGCGCATCTACCTTGGCTTGTAGTTCCACCTTGTTCATATAGGAAGCATCTACATCCTGGAGGATGAGAGATTTGTGTAATGTGTTTTAAACTCTTATTAGCGAGTCAGGAGCACGCGTATCTCTGCAATAACAGTCCAGGGAAGAAACCGTAAAAAAAGCTTTTGGAATATGAATGGATGGATTTGTGAATGAATAGGAACTTAGAGCCCTACGGATAATCATCAGGTGGTATTCTGTAATCTGCCCTCACCTTCTTGAGTGTCACAAATTCATTCTCTGCAACTGTGCGCCTGTTGATTTCATCTTCATACCTAATGGAGGGAGGCAGAAGGAGCATTTGTTTAGGCAAGTAACAGACGGAGGTGATTTTAGTTTGCTGGAATGAACTTCCTTAAGAGCATTTTGCATACAATGTTCTTTTCTCCTACAGAGCATCTGAATAAGAGACCACGAGCATGTTCCTAGGCTAAACTAGTTAAAACAAGTACATCAAAAAAAAATGTTAAAGAATCTATTCTTTTTTTCCTATTTCTGGCCATTACTCATACTCCTCCTGCCTGTCTTAAGCAAATTAAGCGTGCTGTCCTGAAACTCTCAGACCTACCGTGTAATTTTTTTTCTTCTCTCAGTAGGTAATTTAGTTAATAAGTCTTTGATCGTATTCTGAATTATTCCCTAAATGTTTGTGTATTTGGATCTGTTACTCCGTTACCGTTTACCTTGAGAAAATGTCACAACCTTCACTGTCGGGAATTCCTGCATCCCGGACTCTCCTGGATCCCCCAGATGGCTTATGGATGTTGAATGCAGGAATTACCTTACCCAGGTAAGTAGACCGCTCGCTCTGCTTCTACTTACTTCTTCTTGAAATCCTCAACCATGTACTGCGTGTTGACGAGCTCTCCTTCCAGCCTGCCCTTGTCACTCAGCAAACTGTTCAGCTGCATCCGCAGGTTGTTGATGTAAGTCTCAAAAAGCGGCTCCAAGTTGTTCCGAACTGTTTTCATCCCCTGCTCCTGGAGCAGGCTCCACTTGGTTTCCAGCACTTTGTTTTGTTGCTCAAGGAATCGGACCTGCAAGCAGAAATATCCTGAAGATGTTTGGAAAGAACAGAGATTCTGGAGAGCTTTGCTTGCAAATGGGGGATCTCAGTCCTAGCTGAGGTGGTGAGGTGCTCTTTCCAGCTGGTTTTCATAGCCAAATTCTCATCTGGTAGAAGAAGGAATTTGCTGTTTGGCTGCAGGGACCCTGCTTATTATCGCAAAAAAACTCTGGAATGATTACTGATTTTTTTTGCACCGTGCTTCCCCTTCATTACTTTGCTAAATCAAGACAAGTGCATGCATTTTGGGTGAAGAGCGCCTACAAAAATCAGATAAGAGCAAAACAGGGTTTGCACTCTTACTAAGAAAGCAGTAGTAAAGGGCTGTTTCTCCTTCAGTATAGCCCCCCCACCCCACAAAATCTCCAAAATAGTGCAGCGTTTTCCTTGAAACTAAAGAGGAGCGGCTCAACCATAACTGAAATCAAGCAGATGCTCCTGTACATCTAGTACGGTTAACAAGGAAATGAAGCGGGCAGACAGCGTCGGATGAGATTTTGCTGTTTTGAACTAACAGTCCAAACACGCTGGTGCTGTTTCTGTGATAACTCTAAACGCCTTTGAGGAAATTCAAGCAAGGAAAAGCTTACTTCTGCCTAGTGCCAATTCACGTGGTTCCTTCCTTGGTCATTTTAGATGGGTTGCTTGCCTCTCACTTTCACCATCTAAAAAATTGTTATCAAGGCTCCTATAATGCTCAGTGGAGAGACCCCAACATCTCAAGGAGGATGGGTTTGTCTTCTAGAGCTTTCTTTCTCCACTGCCTATGAGATGTCAAGCAGCAAACGAAGACCTCGAGTAGTGGATGATTAATTCATAGCAACCACTACGTGGCAGGTACCATTCCCTGGAGTTTCTGGGGACTGGGCATCTTCCAGTCTCATTCCTCACTTCTGTTCCTCCGTGATCAGCTTATGTGCTCATAAAGCAGCTAAGAAGAGAGTCCCCATCAAAAAAAATCAGGACAAGATATTTAGGGAAGCTCATGTCTCACCTTGTCAATGAAGGAGGCAAATTTGTTGTTGAGGGTTTTGATTTGTTCCTTCTCCTCCTTCCGGATCCTTTGGATGCTGGGGTCAATCTCCAGGTTAAGAGGTTTCAGAAGGCTCTGGTTGACGGAGACTTCATGGATGCCCCCAGCAGGGAATCCAGGACCACCCATGCCACCACCAAATGCACCGTATCCATAGCCAAGGTTAGCTGGCATGCCAAAGCCACCACCGTACACGCTACCAGCGCCACCACCAAAACCTGCAGATCCATAGAAGCTACCACCCCTTCCAGCCACAGAGATCCTCTTGCATCCACCAACATTGTAGAGGCTTTTGCTTCCAAAACCACCACCAACCCTAGCAAAACCGCTGCCGGCATTGCAGCTTCCGACCCGGGTGACGGAGCGTGAGCTGAAGCTGGTGCGGCAGGTGTTTGGGATGATGGCCGAAGCAGCGCTGAAGCCACTTCTTCCCCTCTGAATCCTCACGGTGGACTGGCGAGACATTGCTGGCTTTTGGATTGGGATGGATGCTACAGCAAGAATAAAGGAGCAAAGGTGCTGGCCTGGAGCAAGGAGTAGGAGGGAAAGGAGAAAGATGAACCTGTGCTCTCCACGGGCTCAGGAGAGCCCTTTTATGCATTTATGAGACTGGGATGGGTTTGATGAGGTGGATCATCTTTCTGATTAATTAGGCTTGGCATGTCCAACAGCATTCTGGAGAGTGAACTCACTCCGCGCACACGCCCTTCTGAAATAATATAGCCAGGTTCTGAGCTGGTATTGTTTGGGAATAACTGTCGCCTTCTGCCGCCTTTGTAGACAGCCAGACTTTGGCCATATCAAAGCGTTTGAAAGTTGCGATGAGTCACGTTGGGCACAGGGAGGAAAACACCGTTCAAACCTCCTGTCACTCAACGCCTCTCTCGTTTGAAAACTTCATCCCTCGGGATCG
Source organism: Stercorarius parasiticus (assembly GCA_013396915.1). Classification (NCBI taxonomy): domain Eukaryota; kingdom Metazoa; phylum Chordata; class Aves; order Charadriiformes; family Stercorariidae; genus Stercorarius; species Stercorarius parasiticus. Next base: position 321,729 of record VWZL01000815.1, read on the forward strand.
CTTTCAGCCCTTGTCTGTTCACAAGCAGGGTTTTGAGGAGTTTTTTGAGGAGTCCCTTTTGTTTTAGGGCAGGGATCTGTGTCGGGCAGAGCCGTGTTGTACAGCAAGCCCTGCGGTAAATTGTTCTCGCCTGGGTTTTTGTGATTTGTACTGCATGGGGGTACAGGCATTTGTACCGTACTCTGTGCCACCACCATGTATCTGCAGAGGTAGTTTTGCTTCCATCCCTATACAGGCTCGGGTCTCTTCTGAAAATTCTGCTGCTGCAGATCAATTCTTCTGCCACTAAAAAAAAAAAAATACAGGAATGAAAAGGAAATGTTTTGACAAGGTCTTTTGTTCCTGTGTGGATTTTGACGGCTGCTGTTGAGCTCTGTCACAAATAGTTGTGCTCGTACCTCAGCTTGGAAGATGGGAAGAACTTTGGTATTTCAGCGGGATGGAAACAAACAAACTAACGAAAAACAAAACAGAAAAAAGAGGAGGAGAGATTGTGGGAGTGGGAACTGCTTTGAATCCCCTGGCTCTATGGAAATGGAGTGCTCCGGGGCTGTTCCCAGCTCACAGTTTATAAACACGATGTAGTTTCCCGACAATTTAATCGGCTCTTTCAGCACTGCACGTCTGAAAGTGGGATCCTGCCTGCCTGAATCCACCGGGAAAGGGCTCTACAGGATCCCCTCTGCCCAGATCCAGGGACAGAGTGAGACATCCTGGATCTTCCTCAGCCGCAGGTGCCGCCGCAGCCCTTTGCTTTGCTTTTAGCATCGCAGGCACTTTGAGTAACAAGTCAAATAGAAAAAATGTGAAAAACAATTCATTTTGAGGGATGGCAAGTGTTTCTGGCCCTCGCTGCCTTTCGGGTTGTTCCGGAGAAAGTGATTCATACATGATTTATTTATACAAGAGAGTGAACTTGCAAATGCATCCCCCCAAAGAGCTTCCTCTCGGGTTTTCTGCGAGTCCGAGCAGCTGCTGGCCACGGTAATAACGGAACATACAGTAATAACGAGGAATCGCCACGCTCGGTCTGCCCCTGTCTTTCCAGGCAGCTGCGTAAAGGGAACTCCCAGAAATACTCTGTGTCCCCGTTGGTTCCCCTGCTGCTTTCTTTCAGATAGATTCCATTTGCAATTGAGTTTTTAAATGAAAGGGGAAATAAATAGCAATTGTTAGTTTATTTTGGCGGCTGTTACAAGACAGAGCTTTTATTGGAAGGAAGGGCTTAACCCTGCAATTTTGGCCCAGCGGGGCTGTCTCATGGGTCTGACTCTCCGCACACTCGCACCCATGGGAACTGGAAGTGAATGGATCGCAACCAGCGGCTCCGCATCTGAAAGGTGATGGATTATTGATCAGCCTTAGGGTTTTGCCCACCGACTGACAGATGTCATGCCTCAAATGCATGAGATGATTGATATCCCCCTCCCCCACATAGCCTGCTTGACTCATTTAGATGCAAGTCCCAGAGAGCAAGAAATGCAGGTGGACGTTGCTGGCTGCCTTAAATGTCTGTGGCTCCTTTGGGAATTGCTCTCCCGGGTGCCATCCATCTCACACAACTCCATCTGGAAGTTTTTCTGGATTCTTGTGTCATCAGTGGAGGTGGCCACCAAATGGCAGACTCTCCCATGCTGAGGGAGGTGGACGGAGAGGCCCCTGGAGACGACTTTCCACCTTCCCCAAGACGAGGTGGGTAGGGAGGAGGCTGACTCAGGGTGTGCAGAGTTGGCCAGGCTGAAACCCACCCTTGGTTACTAACAGCGTGATGTGTCAGTACTTTCCTTTTTCCCCTCAGGCTCCTTTTACATATGAAACTTGTCTTTTTTGGCTAAAGAGTACGCCAACTGCGTTGGAGTCCATTGTTAATAATAGTAATAATACAGCTCCTCCAACCAAGTAAAAAGAAATTAATTTCTTTCCATTTCACATTTGCACTAGGGTGGAGGTGATGCGGTTGTCACTCATCTGGAAGGAATTTGAGAGGTAATTACAAAAGGCAGAGCTGTGAGCACAAGGAGCTGTAGCTACAGGTTTGGGGTATGGGGTGATGGCAAGGGGGGGCCCCCACCCTGCTCTGTTGATGAAACACAGGGTTTCCAGGTAGCTCCTGGGGGAGTGTCTCCCGTGCACCCTGGAGCTCCAGGCGTGTAACGAATTTGCTGCTCTGATGCAGATAGCTCGCTGCGATACGGACTTTTCCTCCTCCACCAGAGGATAATGCTCGCACTGGCTCAAGCCTCTCTGTAGTTTTTCCTCCTGATCAACCAAAGCGAGCTGTGTTTGGGCAGGTCCCGCCGGGTGAGAGCCCCCCTGACGTGGCAGAGGCCGTCTGCGAGGCTGAGCCGGCTCCGAAGCCTTTTTCTTCCCTTCCCCTCCTGGTATCGTCCTCCTGGACTGAGCAGAGGGGCGGGCAGCAGCGGGTGCGAGTCCCAGACCAAGAGGCAGGAGATTCCTTCACACCCCCTGTAAACCCGGGAGGAGAGTTTTGGCTGGGTTTGGTTCTGGCATCGTGCTGATATCAAGGTAGCAACTCTCCTTTGGGAGCGGGAAAGTGAGTTCTGACTCTGTCGGGGCAATAAAGGCAACTCCAGCCCCTTCAGTGAGAAATTAGAACCATTTTCTGTGTAGCCAGTGAAAGGGGATACCTCCAACGGCTTTTCCTCACCTCCTCTCCATCCCTCGGCACCGCTGCTGCTCCCCAGCATCCCCCTTGGAAGCCTTTGTCTGGTGATGGATGCCCTTTTGTCAAATTTTTAGGAGTGCCTCTGCGTGTTTTGTTTGCAAAAATACATATATTTGTAAAATAGGAGCGTGTCTTACTAACTTGGGTTGGTTCACCTGTGCTACCTAATCTCAGTTTAATTATCAGTAAAGTCAAGGCTGTAATTTAGGTTAATTGCTTAAATTAAAGCCTTTGGGTTAAACTTGGGCTGCTAACCTAAATTCAAACCCTACTCATTTTGACCGTAATTTACTATTTCATCCCAAGTTAATGAAGTCCTGCTGGTCACCCTGGGCTTTTTCCATGGGGGACCACGCAATTCACAGCATCCCAGTGCTACGGGGACCTCCGAGGGGGAGGCGAGTGTCTGTGAATCTCATTTCCCGAAGGGATGAATTAGGACGGACTCCTCAGAGGCTTTCCCATAGGTGTTGCCCCGCGCTGGGCGTTGCAGTCCTTTGAGCCTGTTCCCAGCAGTATCTGGAGGCCAGTCAGCTGTAACTACTACATGACTTTGAAGTGTAGGTGTGACCTGCTTTCTCCAGATAATTGTTTTCTGGGCTAGCAGAGAGACACTGATGCAGCCCAGGGTTTTGGAATAACTTTGCCTTCGTTATTGCTGCTGTTGGATACGGAGGGAGGTCTCATTTCCCCCTCTGGCTTGTTGTGTCTTCAAAGAGCCTCTGACCTTAGGTGGGTGTTACCTGATAGTTTCTTTATCCTACTCTGCGTGCAGCGCTGGTGCTTAGATGGTGGTACCCGAAGAAACCTGAATATCCCCAAATTTTCTTGTCGTGCTTTCTGAGCCTACCTTTAATCCCTGAGTAGGGCTGCTGGGGCTGTGACCTCCACCGAGCTCCACGTGGAAAGCAAGAAAGCAACACCGGAGGTTATCGCAGCAGTACTGCAGCATCTCCTCCTTTCTCATGGCCCCAGGGTACGTCTTTTCTCCCGATAAGGAAAACCAAGCCCTGTAAGCAGTGTTGCTGGAAAATCCCATTATTTTGGATCAGCTCTGTGCCTGCATGTGCCGCGTCCCCCAGCTCCATCTGGCATCGGGCACTGCTCCTGGTTCCAATTTCCTTGCAAAGAGCTTGTGTGAAGTTTTGGTTTCTCCGTATGAAAACAAACCGGATCCACACAACGCTGTTCTCAGAGCTGGTAAGATAAACAAGGATTATTCATGTGTCCTGGAAAGTGTGTCCAGCAGCGGGGCACCAATTTTAAGGGGTCTCATGTTTATTTACCGTGCGGTGTGGGATCACACCACTCTTGAGCCCGGAGGTCCCCACCGCCATCCCGCGGTGCTTGGCATCAGCCACAGCCAGACTCCGGCCCTCGGCCGCTCTGGGCAGCGGGATATTCCTGCCCTGTTCAAATCCCAACACTCAGACGGAACATGCCTGGCAGAGGGAGCTGGGAATATTGTTCTGCTGCTGGCTTTTGCTGCGTCCTGTATTACCTTCCCCGCAGCCATTTCGTGTCTTACTTCATTTGCAGGCAGGACGTGTAAACCGTTTGTAAATGAAAACAAAATAATTTTCTTTGATGAAAATTCTGCTTTTCAGTCAAAAAGCTGCAAAGTTTTGTTTGGGAAGTGTTAAGGGGAGATGTTGCAGTATTCCAGAGATGGGATCATTCCCATAGGAAATATTTCACCTAGTATTTAAGTTGTCAGCTAAAATCACTTGTCAAGTCTGACTTGAATGTGTGAGTTTTCCAGGTCTACGAATCAGAAGGTGGTAACTGGAAGATGACTTTTTGCATCTGCTGTCTGAGAAGTGGTGCCAGGGTGGGCTGTTAAAACACTCCCCATAGAAACAGAAAAGGGACCGATGGCTGCTTGGTGCTGCTTTTGCCCCGGTAACATCCTCACCCTCAGACGGCCGGAGAAGGACCCGACAGCAGCCTTGGCACCGGGCTGACGGAGGCTCAGAGATGCCCAGGTACCACGGGGATGGGGATGGGCTTGGCAGCGCGGCTTCATGGAGGGTTCGGTGTTGGTGGTGTCCCGCATGTTGATGCAGCTGATGGCACAGCAGCGTGTGGTGTTAAGAAAAAACGAAACAAAGCAAACTTATATGTGACATTTTCAATCATTTAAAACAAAACAAAACAAACAAACACAAGAAAGTAGAGTTTAGCAATAATAGCCCGGCTGGGGTGCCCTGCCTGTTCCAAATGCCTCTGCTTTGCAAGCTTCACTCCGTTTCCTTAAAGTGGTCTGAGAAGCATGGTCAGATACTTGAAAACTTGAAACGAATGAAGCCCAACCCATTCACCCTTCACAAAACCTCCTCTGGTGCCAACGGGCTGCCCCGACTGCCCAAAGCCATGCCTTCCTTGCCCCTTCCCATAGAATCATAGAATTGTCTAGGTTGGAAGAGATCTTTTCAGGTCATTGAGTCCAAGCATGATCATCGAGTCCAACCATAGGTGCTGGAGGGGCTGCTGGTGGGTGTGAGCCCCAGCCCAGCCCCACCGTAGGACCATCAGGGCTTCCAGCCCTCGCAGGGCGGCACCGAGCCTTTCTCTTGCTCTGGGTCCCCACCTGCTGGAGACACCATGCTGGGTTGGCCGGTGCTCGCACACCTCTGCGCGGTGTGATGGATGTGTAGGGTCCCGTTGACTCAGGAGCTCAGAGGCGTTTCCCTGCGGCGAGCGCTCCCTCATGCCGTGCACGAGCTGCTTTTGCCTTGCAGATGTGGCTGCTGCCCCCCTCTCCTCTCGCTCCCTGGGGTCCTGCCCAGGTGCACCCCCAGTTGGAGTTTGCAGGGCATGAGGGGTGGGTTGGTGGACACCAACCTGGTCCTTTTTGGGACCAGTATCTCCAGTGGGCTGCGGGCCCTTCCTCATCTGCCCCCCTCCCGGCCTGGTCCCTTTCTTCACCCTTGGGTCATGCTCCAGCTCCTGCCTTTGGGGCTGGGTTCCCACCTCGCTCCGTGCTTCCCAATGGATGCTGCCGGGATCGACGCCTGGCCCTGCAGCCTCAGAGGGTGCAAGAGCCGGGGGACGCCCGCGGATCCTCGGGAGGGAACCTGGGGACAGCGCAGGAGCCTGGCTGAAACCCTCTGCCCATGGAGGGCTTTGAAACTGCCCCGGTGGGGCTGGATGGGAACTGGGAGGCCGGGTGCTGCTGGCACCTCGGAAGACCTCAGGTTCATTCAAAATGAAGCTGAGGCCCCAAAACAGCCGTTCCGGGGGAGCAGCTGGGATATTTAGTGAGATATTTGCGTGTGCCAGGGAAACCTCGATGTGCAAACGCTGCCTGGGCAGATACTGGCCGCTTTGCCCTGTGTTCCCCTCCCTCTTTGCCCCCTCCAGTTGCTCTTTCTGGTTAGGGCGACGTTGGGCTGCTCCGTTCCCCTCCCTGTTTGAGGCTGTTCTCGCTGCGTCCTTGCCGTGGTGCTGAGGCCGGAGCTGGGCTCCTCTGCCCTAAGATCTCCTGTTTGCACTGTTTAACTAATAGCCGGGCTGAGCCCTGTTCCGCACGTGCTAATTCATGAATCCCAGCTAACCCTGTGGGGATCACCTTCCTTCCCCCCCTCTCCTGCCCATTCTCGCTCCTGCGATGGGCGAAAAGGGCAGCTTTGCAGGTAGCCACCGCAGTGGGATCCATCCAGCTTTTGGCTCTGCCCTGAGGCAGCTTTTCCTCCCCGTGCCTCAGTTCTCCATCCATCCCACCCTTCTTTCCACCCTCCCCAGCCTGTCCCAGAGCCCGAGTCTTGAAACTGAGGGTTTTTTCCTCAAGGCGATGGTCCTTTCTCATGAACTGCCTGCAGAGAGTCCCCACTGCAGCTGGGGCACAGCATGCGTCCATACCCAGATCAGCCGAGGAGAAAGGCCAAAAAGTAGCAGATTTTTAAAAATGACAAATGCTCTTTATTGGACCATACAGTACGGTAGGTCTGAGAGTGAAGAGGCGGTAGCCGTGAGGACAAGGGGTTAGAAATCAGTGTGGCAATTCATATACACAGAAAGCAATAACCTTTCCTACAGGTGCCTGAGAAAACAGAAGGGGCTGGAAAAAAAATCTTTAGTTGCAGACAAAACATTTGGAGGTTGTAACGCATGGCAGAGGCTTTTAGAGCATCTTGGAGGTGAGGACCCAGGACTGTGGTTTCACAAGGCTGTCACCCTTGGTTTAGGAAGAATGAAAGGAACATGTGTGGCCGAGCGCGGCCGTCCCCGGTCAGCAAAATGCTTCCGCTTCGCTTTAGATGTGAGACTCCGGGGGAGAACAAGGGAAGAACAAGGACCGTGCTGAAAGGGCCACCAGTGGATCCAAACAGCTCTCCAAAGCCCTGTCGATGACCTGTTACAACCTATGCTTTAGCCAAAGGTGCTCCGGATTCTCGCGGTGGGGTCCTGGTCTCCCCCCGCTGCCCCAAAGGTGGAGGCTGAAGGACGGAGGAAGGAGAGGCTGTAGCGCAGCTATTTACACCATTGATTTCATAGGGCAGCACTTGCTTTCGGAAGGCAGGAAACACGCCGTCGTCCACTCATCCTTATCTGATGGTCTTTTTGCTAGTGGTGGTCTTGGAAACGATCCTGACGCTGCCTCCCGTGCTGGAGCCGACCCCTCGGCTGCTCCCGGAGCTGAAGGTGCTGCCTCCGCTGTAGCTGAGCCCCCCGCCGAACCCTCCGCTCCCGCCGAACGCTCCGCTCCCTCCTCCAAAGCCGCCGCCGCCGCCGCTGCTGCTCATGGTGTAGCTGCCGCCGCCGCCGCCCATGCCGAGACCTCCGCCCATGCCGAGACCTCCGCCCATGCCCAGGCAGCTGCCGCCACCGTAGCCCATCCCGCTGGAGCTGCTGACCACGGCTGTGGGGAGACACAACGCCCGCCCGCTGTAGGGTCCTGCCCGAGGTGGGGGGACCAGCACCACCGGGGTGGGAGGTCGGGGGGGAGATACTTACAGACGCTCACAGCTCCGACGCCCTCTCCAGCAAGTCTGTTGGGAAAGAGGAAAGTAAGCAATAATGTCAAAGCACAGACAAGATACATTAGCCACTGGGACCATCTAATTAGACTTTCGTGGCCTTCAGTAGGGATTATCGTCTGGTGGGGTATGTCAGCGTCACAGGTGAAAAGCGGTATTGCTCATCTATCTTAGTGCATCAGGTTCCAAGAGCTGGAGAAACTCATCTTCTCCTAGAAAGCTCACAATTTACAGTATCCCTCACACTGCCCTTGTTTACATCTTGGTGCTCTTTTGCATCTTCACCAGCTTGGTGCTCCAGCCCGTTGAGATGAGCTGTCTCTTTGAGCCCAAGGAGATGCACCCTGCTCTGAAGAGCAGTGCCCAACAGGTCCATGTGCTTGTCCCCACCTGCTCTCCTCTCCTTCCAGCAGCTTCCTGTAGGTCGCGATCTCGATGTCCAGGGCCAGCTTGACGTTCATCAGCTCCTGGTACTCGCGCAGCTGCCGCGCCAGGTCGGCCTTGGCCTTCTGCAGAGCATCCTCCAGCTCGGCCAGTTTGGCCTTCGCATCCTTGAGGGCCATCTCTCCGCGTTCCTCTGCCTCGGCGATGGCTGCTTGGAGGTTGGCACACTAAAAGCAAGGGAAACAGGTAGTTATTTAACTTGGGCTACCCCAGACTGCTCTCGTGAGTATTGCTACGGTATTGCTATGGCTGGTGGCTCCCAGCATGGCACTGAGAGCTCATCATGGGCCATTGGGAAGGTGCCATAGGGTGGGCAACCGGGGAGCTGCAACCGTAATCCTGTCCCCCAAGAAAAGGAGAGACACCTACATCTGTTTGCTTTGCTACCCACCTCTGTTGGGGCAGCTTAGTAGCCCACAACATGCTTCCCCAGCAAGAAAGCAGCTATGACAGCACATCCTTGCATTGAGGGACCTTCCCTGGTGGGCAGACCCAGAGGTGGCCATGTCCTCTTTAATGCAGGGAGGAAAGCCTGGCCTTCCAGCCCTGCTCAAGTGCCAGGAGCTGGCTCTTTGTGCTGTGCCTGGCCACCATCGCCTCCCGCCTGCCCTCCACCACGCAGGAGCATCCCCTCCTACCTGTTTCTTCACACTCTCGATCTCGTTCCGCAGCCTCTGGACCATCCGGTTGATCTCCGAAATTTCTATCTTGGTGTTACGCAGGTCGTCACCGTGCCGCCCGGCGGAGACCTGGAGTTCCTCATACTGATGTGCAGAAAGGAGAGCACTGGTTAGGCACCGTGGGGCTCAGGGAAGGGTGAGGGGACTTCAGGGCACAAAGCACGGGTCTGGATGCAGGTTAAGGGGCGAGGGACGACATTCCTCTGAGCAACCTGCCCGTGGAATAACAGCATTTGCCCTTAACTATCAATATATGCTAAGGTGTCAGCTATTGCATTGCACAACCTATGGGTTGTCACCTACCATTAAGAACCTGGAAGGGAAAGAGGAGTGCTCTGTGTTTAAGGCCAGGTCTGCTAGTGACTCTTTGTGAGCCCAGGGCCAAGGCCTTTAAGCATCTTGTCCCTTGGTTTCACCGCAAGGAGTATAAGGCTGGTCAAGCGTAGTGGTCCACAAGCACACAGTGGGGATCTGTACGCAAAGAGCCTATTGCAACATGCGCAGAAAGATAAATTCATCCCTGGTGTAATGCTGTGATCCTTCCTCCGTTAGTCCTGCCTCCCGTCAGCTAGTGTGATGCCCCATGAATCACCGAAATCAGTCGGTCATTCTGGTTACCCACCTTGTTTTGGTACCAAGCCTCAGCCTCCGCCCGGCTCCGGTTGGCGATGTCCTCGTACTGCGCTTTGACCTCTGCGATGATGCTGTTGAGGTCCAAGTTACGGTTGTTGTCCATGGACAGGACCACAGAGGTGTCGGATACTTGCTGCTGCATCTGGGACAATTCCTGCAGAAGATGCCAAAAACTGAGTTAATGGTCCGGTATCTGGGGTGGAAACCATGTGGACAGGAGGTGCCTTGGGAGCCCTCTCTGCCAAGGCATTTACTTGCTTTTTCCCCTGCTCTGTTTCTACATGTCTACCTTTTTCTGTCTCCTGCCTGCATTATGATATCAAAAAGGCAATGACCGCCTTCTCTTTTCCCGCTGTACAGCACTGAGCCTGGTGGCTGGAGCTCCGGGGCATGGAGAGCTGTATTGCAGGGAGCTGTGGAGGACGCTATCGCGGGGACGGCTGACGGCTTACCGCTTCATAGAGAGCTCTCAGGAAGTTGATTTCGTCTGCCAGCGCATCTGCTTTGGCCTGCAGTTCGACCTTGTTCATGTAAGCGCCATCCACATCCTAAAGAAAAGAAAACCAAAGACTTGTGATGAAGCCACAAACCAAAGGGGGCTTCGGGACACCAGCAGGACCATCTCTCTGCTTCCAGGTCCGTTATTCTTTAGGCTTTTTTTTATATTGCTATGATCAAGGGTTTGGGTGGGGTTTTTTTAATGTAATGTTGGACGTTTTCTGTGAGCCAAAACCAAGTTCTTGGGCGGAAGGCAAAGCTCTGACTTCTGGGGTACGACCCGAGACAGGGTTGAACCGAGCCACAAGAGGCCAGACGATTTGGGACTGCAGCCAGCGGAGGTGCCTGCTGGAGGGCAGCTCCATGGGGTGGAGAAGGTTATGCCCATTCGTGGCCTCAGGAGGACCCAGCCCATACTTACTCCTAGACGTGCCAAGATCATAGCCCGACCCAGCTGTGAGGTTGGAGGACCCCAGCTCCCATCAGCTTTGCTTGAACTCGGTGCACGCCAAGTTAATTTTATTGCCCGTCCCATAACTCCCAGTTCACTCACCTTCTTGAGCACCACAAACTCGTTCTCTGCAGCGGTGCGCCGGTTGATCTCATCTTCATATCTGTTAGGATAAAAGAGTGAGAGAGTTTTGGTGGAAATGAAGAACAAAGCCAGCACAGGCAGCAGAGGTGGGACCGCTCCAGCCCCAAGTCATCAGCTGTGGGTCACAGATATGTTCCTTGCTCCCACATCTTTGCAGTCCAGAGCAGATGCAGAGCAAATGATTACCGACCCTGAACCTACAAGGCACCATGGGGTGAGTAGTCCCAGCTGAAATGAATGGATTTTAATCACTGCCCTGAAAGTCAAGCTCATGCATAAACGTGTGCGGGATCAGAGCCCGTTTCGGCAGGAAGCAGGAGCAACGATTCTTGGTGACCTTTGCCCAAAGCAAAGTCCTGCAAAAGGCTTTCAATGAAGCTGCGTTGCAATGCCTACAAATTTATAATAATGTAACAATTTGATATTATAATAATGCTAATGGCTCTGAATAACCCGCTGCAGCATTTAATTAAAAAAAAAAAAGTCTGTGATTCTGTAGCCGTGGTTGTGCAAGAGCAGATCATTACGCCTCAGACCATGTTTCTGTGGAACTTTTTATGGCTCTGAGCAACATCCTCTCATCAGATAACGAGGGCAGGGCTTAGCTAGAAAGTAGACAAAACATGTAGGCTCTTGAGGCAGAGACCTGGATTTTGAAGGCAGGTTCGTGCCAGTTCAATATTGGCAGAGCGGACACGGGAAGAAGTGGAAATTAGCCAGTGGACTGGGAAGCAACACTAAACCAACTCTAAACTTGAAAAACAAAAGGTGTTCTCTTTCCCAGGCAGTAGGTCCAAAATCCAGACAATATCATTTGTCATTTTTGGCCCGATCAGTATTTCTAAAAGCTTATAATACATATCGAGACCTGAAGTGCGCCCAAGTGCAACATACCAGAAGCTGTGTCAGTCCGTCCTGTCAGCTCTAAGGGCCGTCTCCCCGTGTCCCCCAAAAAAAGGACCCAAACTCTCTCTTCACATGCTTAACTATCTAATATAAACATATTTCAGGCCTCCAGGGTGTTTTTCTCAAATTCACATTTGTCCAGACCGGGTTGAATACGGGAGAGATTGTCCTCGCCAGACTACAGCCAACTACAAATGAACGGCCTCGCCTAAAAAAACCACCGAAATGTCCTTTATAGTCAGCAGACGCCGACTGGCGTGTCCTTAAAATATTTCCTCCCACCTCTGCTGGACACCTTATCTCAGGCTGGGATTAATTCCCTCCCCAGGGAAAGCGTTTTCTTGGATGACGGTCAGAGAGAAGAGCTGAGCACCTTTCACGTGCTCAGCGCCGGGCAGGTCCCCTGGGGCGCCCTGGAAAGGCTGGGATCTCCTTTGCAAAAAGGGAAGAGGGGGATTTGGGGAGCTGGCAGCTTATGGCTGTGTTTCGTTCCCTTTCTGCATGTCCGTCGTACTCATCAGTTACGCGTTTTTCTGTCTCCAGCTGTGTTATTTTGGGAGGCTCAAGGCATCAGACCGTCACGTCCGTTACAGCGGAGCAGCTTCCCATGGGCACGTGAATTCTGTGCTGACCCTGCACGTAAGAGCTCTGACATAACTAGAGGTAACTCTGAGACTAAATTTTGCTTTTATACATTCACTTTGCAAACTGGAGAGGAACCCAGTGCAAACGCCAGCTGTGCACCAGCCGGCATGAACCCCCTGCCCTGATTTTCCCGTCTGTTAATCACCTATGCTGCAGCGCGCGGTTTCTTACTTGTTCTTAAAGTCTTCCACCATGTCCTGCATGTTCCTCAGTTCAGAGTCCAGCCGTCCCCTCTCTCCCATCAGACTGTCCAGCTGCCGCCTGAGGTTGTTGATGTAGGCTTCGAAGAGGGGCTCGAGGGACTTTCTGGTGACCGTGTGCCCTTGCTCTTGCAGGAGGCTCCACTTGGTCTCCAGCACTTTGTTCTGCTGCTCCAAAAAGCGCACCTGGGGAAGGGACACAAACCGGCACGTGCTGAAGCCCATGTGAACAATGCACACAAAAAAACGAGCTGCCAGGAAAAGGCGGGATCACTCAACACAGAAAGAAAAGGTCAAGAGGTGCTGGGAAGGTGGGGGGCATCTTCCTAATTTAGGGAACCGGATTCTCGAAAGTATCAAAAGCAGCTGAGATGTTCAGTGAGATTTTTCAAGCACCATTAAGCGGGCCGAACACCTTTATATGCAAGTTTAAGTGTTTCTCCCCCCGCGCTAGGTGCTCAGCCCACCTTACTGGTTTAAACTGGTGTTATCCCATTGAGTTGTGTAGAGCTTTGCCATTTCACAACCAGTAGAAGATCCATCTAGCCCCCAGGATGTTTTTTACAGGGAGGAGGGGGATTTACTTTTTCGATAAAACAAGGCACTCAGAAACTCATCCTTGCAAAGAGGCAACATAAGACAGTTCAGTTTTCAGCCAAACCCACGCTGTTTGTCAGCTGGGATTAGTTCAGGCAAGCCCCTAGATCCAAAGGAAGTTTCTTCCTGTTGTTCTTTCCCGAGGCAACAGCGAATATGCATGGCTCGATATCTAAGAGCAAATTCTCACCTTGTCGATGAAGGAGGCAAATTTGTTGTTGAGCGTCTTGATCTGCTCCCGCTCCTGTGTTCGCACCTTCTGGATTTCTGGGTCGATGTCCAGCTTGAGGGGTGCCAGGAGGCTCTGGTTGACAGTCACTTCGTGGATGCCACCAGGTGGGCAAACAGGGAACCCAGGGCCACCTCGACCACCAAATCCGGGACCTCCCAGCCCAAATCCGCTGCCCAGCCCATAGCCGCCACCACCACCAGCTCCTCCTAAACCAAAACCAGCGCCTGCTCCACCACCATAGCCAAGACCAAAGCCAGCTCCTCCACCAAAGCCATATCCACCACCGGCTCCACTCCGTAGACCTCCACCGACTGAGCTGTAGGAAATTCTTTTGCTTCCACCTAGGTTATAGAGACTTCTGCTGCCGAAGCCACTACCAGCTACGAAGCCTCCTCCACCTCCGGCTCTTCCTCCTCCAACTCTGGAGACAGAGACGGAGCTAAAACTGCTTCTGGTACCACTGCCACCTCCTACGATAGCAGAGCCTGAGCTAAAGCCCCTCATGCCCCCTCCAGTAGATGATCTGAAAGAGATCCGACTCATGGTGACTTGTTCAATTGGAAATGCAAAGAGCAGGAGAGGGGGGAAAAAAATAGGCTGGCGAATAAAAGCTGCGCGGCAGGAAAAGAGCAGAGGGCAACGGAGACAGAAACCCCTGTGATGGGAGTGCTTGGGAGCCTCCTCTTTTATCTGCTTGGAAAACTTGGCACGGGAGTTCAGAACTTGACGTGCCTTGCAGCAACTTGCCTTGTCAAACACACCTAGGCTACGGCGAGGCGCTGAAAAATGCATTGTTTGCAGGCAAGAAAGTAACGGAGTGCAGGAGCTCCCCCCTCTTACCAAAGCCTGCCGCTCTGAGTCACGAAATTAGAATTGAATGGGACGATTGGCTGAGGGCTGTGCTCAGGAGCAGGACACAACACGACTCTCCCGGGACCCTGGGAGCTGCTTTTCCTTGGGCGAGCCAAGGACTCGCTCCCTTGAGTGAGGTTCCTTGCGCTGAAGCTTTTCCAAGGCGAAGTTTAGGGATTACCACGTTGCGCAGCAAAGAGGGCAGCACAAAGAGGGGCTTTTTTCCACGGCTGCCAGCTCTGGCACTGGACACACGTGTCATGTCAGCTTGGGAAAGGTGGGGCTGAAGGTGGTTTTATTTACCAGTTTTTATTTATCGTTTGATTTCTCTCAGAAAAGAGATCTAAAGGATCGTGGGCTTGCAGAGATGAGTTGCATGGAAGTTGTCTTGCGGTAGGATTTTCTGGGATCTTACCAAAAAAATTGTCTCCCTGGTTGTAGGGGAAACTGAGAAACTCGTTAGCACGGCTTTCAAAGACAGCAACCAAATCCCTTTTCCCAAATAACTTCAAATTACGTTAAATAGTACTACGAGACTTATAAAATAGTTATTAAAAAGATGCTTGAAATGATTGCTCTTTTGAATCTCCTTGTCAGGCCTGGGGTTCAGAAGGTCCCTGTGCGGTGGTATTTTTATCACTTTTTTTTCCGCCCGGCTGTGTTTAACCAGCAGTTTCCACGTCACTCCTGGCTCTCTGAGACGTTGTGTGAAGGGGAATTCACCCGCTTTTCTTCCAGCTCCCTCCCACCCCCTCCTTCATTCTGAGATGAGATCATTCCATTGGGAATTTTTTTCTAAAATAACCTTTTCCCCTTGATCTTGGGCCCTTGGGTGAACCCCCGCCCAGGAGCTTCCATCCCCGTGCTGAGGTTGGGTCGTGCTTTAGGACGATGTGAAGGCAGGAGAGCTGGGAACCTCTGCTCTTGTGTCCACGAGGAGCTGGGCACGGGTTATCCCCTCTCCCCCACCCAAAGTGGGTCTGCAAACTGGATTCTGCATCCTTGTGCCGCAAGGGCTGCCCACCGTGGTCGTGTTCTGTGTCAGGTAAAATAATAGCGCCAGGCAGAGAGAGGAAAGCCCGAGCAGCTCCAAAAGGTTCTCGAAATTGTCTACGTGAGCACTAAACACAGGAACTTAATCCAAACTGAGCGGCTTAAGGGTATCTGCTGCATCTCAGAGCTTGTTCCTGTTGATGCGTTTCCAACCGCTGTTTTCTCTGTCTGGGAACTTGAAAGAACCTGAGCTGAAGGGGTTTTTTGGTTTGTTTTGTATTGGTTTTGTTGGTTTGGTTTTTGGTTTTGTTTTTTTTTTTCTCATTGCAATCAGAAAAAGCCAGCGCTCCCAACTGTCATCTCCTGTCGCTGCTCATTGCCAATAGCGTGAGTCACCGGCGCCCGCGGCGCCTTCGGGAAGCCGATCCTTGGATCTCCCTCCCGCTGGAAGGGAGAGGGCTGGGCGGTAGCAAGGGGGTGCTCTCGCCTCGGGAGTGAAGACGTGGGAACCTCCTGGGTGCTGGAAACGCCGAGTTTCGCAGGAAAAACTGCACCCACGCTCCAGTGTCCGGGAGCAAGATATGCCCATTTCACAGATGATGCGTAGCGGCAAGCAGCCTCGATTACAACACCGCTGGGCTCGTGTTGATATTGCAAATGAATAAATTCTGTTTGGAGCCTAGCAGATGTATGGAGATTTGCTTTCCAAAGCCTGCAGGTGTGAACTGGCACACGAGGGCCGGGTCCTGGGGAGGGGGGGGGCGGGCAGGGAGACTGGCTTCGGCTTCCAAAGAGCTATGCAAAGTCACACCTGGGAACCAGGGCACAGGCTGAGGATGGTTTAATTAAAGCAAAGCGAAGGGATTCACGTTGAAGGCAGTCATTACCTCCCCAGCTCTTCTAGGAAAGCCTGTTGCTGCAGACAAGGGTAATTAAGTGGAATATTACAAAGGATTTGGAAGAGTAAGACGAGTGATGGTTTAGGCACCAAAACAAGGAAAACTCGTGCAGAATCTCTCCGTCCCACACTTGGCTCCTGTCGCCGCTCAGGGCTGCGTTTGCCCCCGCGGAGGACGGGGGGGATCCCCGCCGAGGGGCGGCAGTTTGGGATCTGGGTTTGCTGCGGGGGGGCCGGGGGCGCAGAGCGAAGGGCTGTTTGCGGGAGCTCGGCTGTTCGTGGCAGCACCGCTGCCGGACTTCTGTTCACTTTTCTTTTTTTCTTTCAGCACAGGCTGGAAGAAAGACACTCAGACTTTTAAGGTTAGTTAGGGTTAGGCTGTCGTTAGCTGCATTAATTCCTCGCACCCGCGCTGTGTAATTCGGCGTTCGCGCGGGCGAGTGCAGAAATGGAGGTGACTCAGAGATTATTTTTAACCTTCACTGGCTTCTGGCCTCTCTGTCCGCAGCATCCTCTGCGACAGCAGGGGACGAGGGGTTTGCCCCCGGACTTCGGTCTTTCTCCCTGCGGCTCCTTTGATTTCCCGGCCGCAGGGAGGTCGGATGCTCCCGTCTCTCGGTGCATCTGGGTTTCCGCGCGGTTTTGCTGAAGCGTCTCTCGCGAGGCTGCGGGGCTGGCGTGTGTTTACTTGCTCTCTCCCATTTTCTGCGCTGAGCTTTGTGAAGCCGGGATGTGGAGAGGTCAGGGGAGAGCAAACCGTCTGCTGCTTTGAAATGCAATAAGGTCTGAGTGTCTGGCTGGGGCGCTTTTTTTTTTTTTTTTTAATTCTCCTTCTGCAATGACGGCTGACCAAAATCCCTGCCTCGGTCAGTGAGTTGCTCGGCTCCAGCTCACCGAAACCCATCCCGGGTCTAGATCGGCCTGATAAAATCCTCCCCCGCATCTCTGCGTATGCTTGGGTTTGCAATATCTTTTTAAGAAAGCAAAAATTAAATATTGGTATTTTTGCCTGAACTAGCAGAGCTGTGCAACGCCCTCCCGTCCGTGGAAGAAAGGCTTTTGGATTAACCCCAATCATATGTTAAGAAATGAGCGGCAGTTAATTTTTTTTTGGTCACTTTATGAATAAACCCGCACCCTCCTCCTCCTCCTCTTTTCCCTGATTCTTTTTTGTTTTAGGGCAACTGATTTCATTATAATTTTATATTCATATATAATTATAACATTCATGTAAAATTATCATATTTCATTGTAATTTTGTATTTCATTATAATTTTATCCGAATTTTGAAACTTTCCCCTCAAAGTAAAGCAAAAGCCCCGTCCAGCTCACTCTGCTGAAGGCTGGGGAGATTTGATGCTCCTGGTTCTGGTTTGGAACAAAAAGGTGTAGGAACAAATAAATTACAATCCGGTTTTATTGGACAGGTTCCAAAAAGAGAGAGGAAGGAAAACACAGCGTCGTATCACTACCATTGAAGTATAAAAAGCTGCAATTTTCTTTTTTAGTGGTACTTGCACAAAAATAAAAGGACGTGGTGGGAGGCGAGGGGGGTGAATTCCATCAGAAGGGGGAAAGTAGATTTTGGGCACTTGGTGCCTTTGGGCTCCTGCTCCCGGTTGCCTCATTCCCCACCTGCTGGGCTGAAACCTGGCGGCGCTTCTCAGTTGACCAAATATCTGTCTTTTGGCAGAGAAACGCCACACCTGGTGGAGGTGCTGGGACACCCCCAGGAGCGGTGTGGACGTGGCCCTTTCAGGCAGTTTTTTCAGTGTAGTTTTGACTTTCGCCTCGACTGCTGCTACCAAGACAGCGGGCAAAGTCTTGGACTTTGACTTGGACTGTTGGATGATTTGGGCATTTTTTAAGCCGTTCCAACAAAACCTAGCGTGAGACAGGACAGCACCCCGATCTAACTGCCAACACCGATCTTGCTTTTGAAGAACTCTCTGCCTCAGTTATTATTTAGAATTAGAAAATCCTAGAATTTAGAAAACAAGCCCTTTTCCGTGTGCTGTGGGTCAGTCACTGATGGCTCCTCTGACAAAATACACCCACAAGATGACGCGTAAGGTGCCACTATGGGCAAACTTTCTTTTAAGAAGAGAAAGGACGGGAATGGGAGAGCAGTTTGGGTTTCCTTTTAGATAAGCTCGTTGCAAGTTGCCTCCGCATCCCCATGGGTGGTACTTCTCAGATGGAGGGGTCTCAGATTGCTTTCCTAATATTACTCTCTGAACCACTGGCCGGGCTCGTGTCCTCACTTCACCCAGCTGCGATGCTCAGCGCATCTGGAAGAAGCATGATTTTCGAAGCTCTGAATGGGGAAAAGAGGGATTTTCCATCGCACTTGAGTGGCTCCTAACGGGCTCCGTCCTCCCATAATAAGGGATATTTTACGAGGGGCCCCGTGCCTGCAAACCACTGCCTGGGATCTTTCAGCAGCCTCCTGGGGTATTTCTACGCGGCAGAAAAATAACCCACATCTCTGATAAAGGTGAGTTGCGTAACTTGAAGGAGTGAGTTTGGTGGTGGGCTCTTGTGGGCCAGAACTGAGCTAAAACCCCAGGTTATTGCATCTTCCCCGCTGTCGGCCGGCCACGGTTACAAACATTACACAACGTTACAAATGAGCTGCTCAGCCTCATTAAAAACAAACAAACAAAAATATTCCCCATTCAGAAAATCACTTAGGCCTGTGTTTTCTTTTTAATCCTGTTTCAGGTACTTTGAGAGATCTGGTTAACGCGTGCTCTGCTGCTTTTTCTTGAACGGTGATCCAAAGGCTTAAGAGCTACAGTGCGAGGAGCCGGGACAGAGGTGGGTGGAGGGGATGGTGGTGTGGGAGCGATACAGGAGCAAGGCAGGAGCGATGGCTTTGGGGAGGGTCTGATGGTGGTTTTACTCGGGCTGCGTAGCGTTCTTCAGGCTTTGGCTTTTTATGCTCTTTTTGCTGGAGGAGGTTTTGGAGACGATTTTCACACCTGGGTTGGTACCTTTTGCACTTCCAGAGCTGAAATTCCCTCCGCTGGTGCTCAGACCACTGCCGCCACCTGCTCCGTAGCCAAGACTGCTTGCAATGCTGAGACCACTGCTGCCTCCAAATCCACCTCCGAGACCACCACCACCCCCGAGTCCAAGTCCTCCGCTTCCAAAGCTGTAGCCTCCACCACCACCGCCTCCTCCAAGACCGAAACCACCTCCGCCGCCTCCTCCAAGACCGAAGCCGCTTCCACCGCCTCCTCCAAGACTGAAACCGCTTCCACCGCCTCCTCCACTTAGGCTCAGTCCACCAAATCCTCCTCCTAACCCAGCTCCACCAGCCACGCCGGAGCTGGAGCTGATAACAGCTGAAAGAAAAAGCAACCAGAGGGTTGGTCATCTGCTTCACAGCCACCCAGTTCAGAAAGCACCATCATCAGGACCTTGACCCACAGGACTTGCACCCAACTTCTGTATCCCGTGCAAGCCACTAATGCTGGTGGAGGGCTCTGAACATCTTATATTGGGCAAAACCTCCCTTTTCCCAAGGTTGCTCACAGCCTCTGCTCCCAGTGGGCCCAAAGCAAGACAAGCACTGCAATACTTACAGTAGCTGATGGGGGTGAGTCCCTCTCCGCTCAGCCTGTTGGAGGACAGATAAAGGGGAGGTTAGAGCAAGAGGAAGAAGACAGGCAGGGGGACCAACTACTGGCAGGGGCAAAGGGCTAGTCACTATTATTCCTGCAGGGATTTTGCCCCCACCTGCTCTCCTCTCCTTCCAGCAGCTTCCTGTAGGTCGCGATCTCGATGTCCAGGGCCAGCTTGACGTTCATCAGCTCCTGGTACTCGCGCAGCTGCCGGGCCATGTCAGCTTTGGCCTTCTGCAGAGCATCTTCCAGGTCAATCATCTTTGCCTTGGCATCTTTGAGGGCCAGCTCTCCACGCTCCTCGGCATCTCCGATGGCCGTCTGCAGGGTGGCACACTGCGGGAGGAGGGATTGGGACTCCTAAATGCTGCTTTTCTTTTTGGGTAAGAGCCACCCAAGGAAGAAAACCATTCTGGTTGGGGTGTTCATGAAAAAAGTTATGACTGAGGTCATTCACCCATAGCTAACATTGCTGGAGTTGAAATGCCAGCCTGGCAAGAATGATTTAATACGTGTTACAGCATTTTCAGGAGGGAATTCAGTACATTTAATGAGGTACAGCATACTCTGTGGCTGCTGAAGTCCCAGATCAGCAAAGCAGTGGCAGACAGCAAAGTTGCGGTGTTAAGGGACCACAGAACAGGGCTCCACAGGCTCCTCTTGCCATTCCTACCTGGTTCCTCGTGTTCTCTATCTCTGACCGGATCCTCTGGATCAGCCGGTTGAGCTCAGAGATTTCCCCCTTTGTGTTGCGCAGGTCGTCCCCGTGCTTCCCAGCGGTGGCCTGCAGCTCCTCGAACTGGGGTTCAGAAGGAAGAGTAAACCATCCGAGATGTCCAGGTGGACAAGATGTGGCTCAAACAGCCTTACATAGGGACAGCAGTAATTTTCCCCAGAAATGCATCTCTGGGTCTGTTCACCTTGGTTTGGTACCAAGCCTCTGCCTCGGCCCGGCTCCTGTTTGCGATGTCTTCGTACTGAGCTTTCACCTCAGCTATGATGCTGCTGAGGTCCAGGTCCCGGTTGTTGTCCATGGACAGGATGACAGCGGTGTCGGACACCTGTGCGCTGAGCTGAGCCAGCTCCTGCGAGGAAGCAGAGAGGATCCCGACCAGCTGCACTTACCTTTTCAAATGCCATGAATGGTGGCGGTCACCATCCGGGGGGTGACAACAGGACGGAAATCAGGGAAGAAATCAGGGGAGGAGGGTGTCTGTACCGCATCGTAGAGGGCTCGGAGGAAACTGAGTTCATCAGTCAGGGCATCCACCTTGGCCTCCAGCTCCACCTTGTTCATGTAAGCAGCATCCACATCCTGGAAAAGAGCAACCATGGGGACATCTGCAGCCCCCGGTACCTCTTCTTCAGCTCAGCCAAGAGCTGGCCAAGCCTGGAGATGGGGCTGCTGCGGTGGCGCTGCCTGACAGGAGGAGCTGCTTAGCGCATTCCCCTGGAAGAGCACCAAGAGGACACCTCTTGGCCAAAATAAGTGCTGTGTGTAACGTCGTTAGTGGATAGGGAGGCGGGTAGAGGCCATGTGGCCTTGGTACCTGGGCTCCCCGGCACTAATGACCATCTTTGTTTCTACATGGTCTGTTTTGCCCAGCACGTGTGTATGTTGTGGGACAAGAATTTACTTCCATCCTCCAAACCCCTCCATTCCTTTCCCCCAAAACCACAATCTAAATGGCAGCTTTTAGAGGATGGGATGAGGATGCAGGTCCATGACATCTCCCATCCTTTAGGACATTCCCAGCCTGCGCAATGGTTAGGGTTAGCTCCGCATCTGTAGCGCCTCCTGTCTCACCCACCTTCTTCAGCACCACAAATTCATTCTCCGCTGCTGTGCGTCGGTTGATTTCCTCTTCGTACCTGTGAGGATAAAGGGAAAGACGTGCTGGATCATACCTCGGTAAGCAGCAGAGTTGTACAGGTAGGAGTGCGAGGTTCTCTGGGCTGGGTATGGCGTTTCCAAATCAACCTCCTGGAGACTGCCCAGCTCAAATTTGTGCGAATCCCGTTTCTCAAAAGGTTGAAATGACATTTTGACATAATGCAGATGGAACAAGGAAGGTAAAGCTGGTTTAGATGATTTTCTTTTGCAAGTGTCATCCCAAGTTGTTGTGTCCTGGCTGAATCTGCATTTTCCAATTGGAAAAATGTTGATGGATCGCCTTTCTGCTGCTGTTGAGGGGGACAGGGGTTCTGCAGGGAGAGGTACCTCACAGGAGTGGGGTATTAGAGGGGGATTAGTTAGGTACTGTGTTACAGGCTAGAGCACAAACTGGAGATACTTTTTTTCCCTTTCCTGTGGAAAGTTTGATGGCTGTGTCAGGATAGATGTTTGACTTGCAGAAAGCTAAATTTAGGTGAGATTCATCCTACTGCCTAATGCTAAGCTGAACCATTTGCATCCCATTTCACCCCAGGGTGCCTGGATGTGCCGCTAACAGGCACTCACTTGTTCTTGAAATCCTCAACGAGGTCTTGCATGTTCTTCAGCTCCCCGTCCATGCGTCCTCTCTCGTTGAGGAGGTTGGCCAGCTGCCGTTTCAAGTTGTTGATGTAAGCCTCGAAGAGTGGGTCCAGGTTGTTTTTGCCCGAGTTGTTTTTTTGACCCTGGTCCTGTAGGAGGGTCCATTTGGTCTCAAGCACCTTGTTCTGCTGCTCCAGGAAGCGAACCTGTGCATTGGGGAGCAGAAGAGGCTCAGCAGAAGATACCTGTGAGCAGGCTGGTGGCCAGTCATCAGTAACTGGGACTGGTGCGTAGCACAAACCAAGGAAATCCCAAACCAAGAGTCTTAAATCCAGCTGTGACTGTGCTCCAGATTATCTAGGGCTATGCTAGCCCATCCAGTAGCTAAGCAGTTCTGCCCTCAGTGGACAGTTCTCGTCAGAGACAATTTAATTTAGCAAGCCAATGAGCAATCATTAGAAAATGTGAGTTCAGCTCTTTCATTACTTGCTTTCTTTAACATCCTTTGGTTTTTCTTTCTTTGTAAGAGATATTTATCTTCCTTCATTAAAGCTAAGATCTGAGTACTACAGGTTAAAAGACAAGTGCTTAATTGCCTTTCCTTTTGCTCATATATACTACATATTTACCCAAGTAGAAGCCAGGGAAGGACTTAAGTTGAGTCAATATAGAAAGGACTTTAGCTTGCAGGCAAGAAAGCAATAAGGACTGATGCGTCTGCTGCGATTCCCCACAGGGAGAGCTGGGTTAAGCGGCGAGGTCTGGAGCTGAAACTAGCTTACTCCGTTTGAGCTAATATTTCTTATTTTTCAGGCACAAAACCTGGATCTAACCCTCTTGCTACTAGTTTCTAGTCTAGTTTTCTGCCTTGTAACTGTTTGATTATTTTAATGAAGACATGCAGATAGGAAATATGCAGTAGACTATAGATCTATGAAGTCATATTTTTGTAGCTACAAGACTATCTTGCTCCCTCTCTATCACGGTTCCATGGCACGTGGAGAGGTCTCACCTTGTCAATGAAAGAAGCGAACTTGTTGTTGAGGGTCTTGATTTGCTCCTTCTCATCTTTTCGCACCTGATGGATGTTTGGATCTATCTCCAGGTTCAGTGGTGCCAGGAGGCTCTGGTTGACAGTCACTTCTTGGATAGTACCAACTCCGGGTGGGCCACCAACAA
Source organism: Stercorarius parasiticus (assembly GCA_013396915.1). Taxonomy (NCBI): domain Eukaryota; kingdom Metazoa; phylum Chordata; class Aves; order Charadriiformes; family Stercorariidae; genus Stercorarius; species Stercorarius parasiticus. The sequence continues at coordinate 344,851 of VWZL01000815.1, forward strand.
ATCCTGCTGGGCTCCTGACACTACCCAGCCCTCCACTGAATCCTCCCAGCCCCCCTATTCCACCAAAGCCAAAGCCTCCACCACCTCCCTGTCCACCACCAAAGCCAAGCCCTCCAGCACCTCCACCAAAGCCATACCCACCACCTCCACCACCGAGACCAAGTCCAAGACCGCCACCAGCTCCGCCACCACCAAGTCCACAGCCGCCACCACCAGCGCCACCTCCCAGGCCAGAGCCACCACCAGCTCCACTCCCAAAAGCAGCTCGGAAGCTGCTTCCAACGCCGATGGATATCCTCTTGCTACCACCAAGGTTGTAGAGGCTCCTGCTGCCAAAACCGCCACCACCTCCGCCACCACCTCCTCCCATGAGCCTTCCAAAGCCACCTCCACCTCCTCCAGATCGTGCCACAGACATCGAGCTAAAGCCAGCCCTGTTGCTGCTTGGAAGAACAGCCGAGGCAGTGCTGTAAGACCTGCCTCCACCTCCCGCTCTCATGCTGTAAGTTTGGCGGTTCATTGCAGCAGGAGAAAGCGGCCAGGCACCGGCGAGAAGCAGCAAACAGGGAGTGCAGCTCTCTGGAAGGGGGTGTAGGATGCCCTTTTTATCCCTCTGGGGATCTGGGCTTGGTTGCGTGGAAGTCCAGTGATCAATTTAGTGCCTTCATGGTTTTGACGTGCCAGGCAGCCAGCTGTCTTATTGAAACTCGTTAAACACTGATTGCTCTCAAACACACCTACTGGAGCTGGTGCGGATCTGCTCAGCTAGAAGAGTTATCTAACTCCCTGATTTTTGGCAGGGCGAGCTGCAAAACCTCTGTACACTTGCAGAGAGATATTATTTTATTTCCTAGCTGCGAAGCAGAAGAAAAGAAGTTTAAAAGGGCAAAAAAAGAGAAATAGCTACCTGATACCCCTGTGCTACTTATAAGGTGCAGTAGGTCAGTATGGAACTTAGTGGAGAGCCCTCTGAATTAACTTGAGTGAAAGGCAGTGAGAGTAAAATGGCTAAATCTGAACAACAATGCTTTGCGGGGCTTTTTCACCTGAAGGCAGAGCGCGGGTGTGATGTTCATCCCTTTCAGGGGTCTAATTTATCCAGTCTGCCTGTTCACAGCAGAGACCGTCTTTTTGAGCTGACTAGCTCAAAGAGGCCCTGATCCATGATTTTCCTGTGAGACGCTATATTTAAATGTCACCTCAAATTTTGGCCATTTAGTATTGGGTATTTAGTCTGGGGCAGGTTTCCTAGGCTTCCTTTCTATTGGCATCTCCAGAGGACATCCCCATCCCACCCAGAGGCGGGATGTCGTTGCAATGTCTCCAGCCAACTGGTGGTGGGATCGCTGCATTTTCATCGTGATCTAAAGAGCACTTCAGTGAAAGAGGCAGATTTTCTGAAAAACACTTTGCCCAGCTTTGTGGAACGGTAGTATTTGCATGTTAACATTAAGATGTAATCAGTCTTGAGTTACTAGCTCTGATTTCTTTTAAAGACCTTTGAGTCTTTCTGTTCAAAATGTTGCCGAAAGCAAAGATTTAACCAGCATGAGAAATACTCCCACAAATTCTCCTTATTTTAATTCCTGGAGTCCTTGGGGAAAAGAGCAGATTCAGTAGGGTGTGGTGACATTTTCTGGCATCTCAGGCTTTGTGGAACGGCAATGTTTCGGGTATTTTATTCTTTGTATTGAGGAGCTCAGTTCGTTTTCAGTATGCTGCTGTCCCGGTGGCACTGCCCGTGCTGTGCGCGTGACTGGAGCTTAAACGTATTTGCAGGACAGGACTCTACATGCCCTGCAAAATACATTTATGTGCCTCAGTGCTGAAAAACCATTAAGTACGAGCTAAAATTCCACTGGCATCTCTGGAAGAAAAATTAAGCAGGTGTTTTGTGTTCTACCGAACACGGGAGACCAAATATCTGATTATCCTTGGGGAAGTGCTGCCAGGCGGGCGCAAACTGGGAGAGTTGGGTCACTCAAATAGAATTTCCCATTGCAATGCGAAATTCCCAGTTGGTGCAGGTTGGCTCGCTTCTCTTTGGAAAAATGTTGGTCTGAGTCTGCCTGGGATGTCACTTGAAATTCATGAACATCTATTGCCTTGATTATTTGCATGAAATTCAAAGCCTGGGTGCGATGGGAAAATGAGATTGTCTTCATGCTTTCTTGACCCCAGAAAAGGCAGATTGTCCTGAAGCTGACAAACGGGTTCGGATCAGATATTAGAGCTGAATGAATATAATGGGCTTAAAGGTGGGGCTGCCAACAAGAAAGAGGGAATTGTCATTTTAGGCTCCCACACTCTTCTTCCTTCAGCCCACTGTCCACAAGGTATGCGAGCCATGCAAAGGCTGGGTGAAAGATGCACCGTTTCTTCACCGGGCTGGTCTGTTGTGTGGAGGAGCTGAGGTCTGTGGGCTCCGTACCCAGAGGCAGGTGTGGTGTTTTGCATCTGTCAGTTTGGAGCAACTCTACTAGACTCTGTCCATCTACCAAGGGGCATGTCCAAAGTGACACCAGGCAGGGTTTGGCCTACAAACTGCCCCCAAAAACATACTCCTGGCCTTCTTTCTCTCCCAGATAGTCTGATCTACATGAACATCTTCAAGCAGGCAGCAGAAAACATGAGTTTTGCAACACTCGGGGGTTGAGAAGGGCAGGGATGATTAAAGGTATTCTTCCAGAAATGCAAGAGCTGCTGGGCTGCTTTGGTACCCTGGGGAGCCGGCTGGGTTTTGGTGCGCAGGTATTGTTTTACAGGGAGGTGATCAACATAAATTATGAGCTGTTGGGGCACTGGAAGCTTCTTGTTTGGGTGTTTCTGCTGGTTATTTACATACAAATGAGATGAAGTCCGAGTCGTATGCATTGAGACAGAAAAGATGAAGATAACCATTTCAAAAAACATCCTCTTGAGGTGGGTGGGTTTTGCCTTCTCAGCAAGGGCTGATCCATTTGGCTTTCACCACCACCCCCATGCCCAGGTAGTGCGTCTGAGGCACATCATTTATTAACAAATATTTAGTGATCTGCTACCTGCTGGTCACATGCACTAAACCGTCTTGCTTTCCATCAGAAAAGCGCTGCAGATGTGGGGAGCCTGAAGCCACCGTGCTCTGTGCTGGGAGAGAAGCAGAGGCAGATGCTCAACCAGTGGGAACCAGCGGTGGGTTCATCACCATAGGATCATAGAATGGTTTGGGTTGGAAGGGACCTTAAAAATCATCTCATTCCACCCCCCTGCCCTGGGCAGGGACACCTCCCACCAGCCCAGGTTGCTCCAAGCCCCGTCCAACCTGGCCTTGAACCCCTCCAGGGATGGGGCAGCCACAGCTTCTCTGGGCAACCTGGGCCAGGGGCTCACCCCCCTCACAGCAAACAATTCCTTCCTGAGATCTCACCTAAATCTCCCCTGTTCCAGTATGAAGCCGTTACCCCTCATCCTGTCAGTGCATGCCCTTGTAAAAAGTCCCTCTCTGGCTTTGTGGTAGGCCTCCTCAGATACTGGAAGGGGCTCTGTGGTCTTCCGATCTTGCCGGTGTGGCCAGACCGAGCCCAGCAGGATGGTTGAGCTCATCCTGCAGCTGTGGAGAGGTTGGGGCAGACAAGCTGTGAGTCAGCGGCAAAGTCGAGGAAGCAGAGTGGGACGTCGGGGAATAAATTACAACACCCAGTCCTCGGTGCAGCTTTCACGGGGTGGATAGACCTGCCCGCACCCCGGGCTGCTTCCAGCCTGGGTGAGGAGAGCCGGGTTTCTCCAAAGGGCAATTCAGGGCCAAGTTGTCTTGGGGGCTTTCGGCTGCACCCAGGTGAGCCGTGGGAGATGGGGGTGGGCGGCTGGTTTTCCCAGCATCCAGCTGCCCCATCACAGCCAGCCCTTCCCAGCCACGCCACAGAGACCTCGCAGTGGGTCACCGTCCCTCGGAAAGCGGAGACCCTCACGGAGGAAAGGGAGGGGGCGACCTGATCTCACCTGAATCCCAGTCCCCTAAGCTGGTGGGAGAGGGTTTTGTTGGGGGGCGGGTCCCCGGGCACATCCGCTGGTCTTCATGGTCTTCCCGTGTTTTGAGGCAAGTGGGACTTTCGAGGCAGAAAAGCCCTGATTTTGGGAAACTACACTTTTCTCTTGCCTTCTTTTAAAATTACCCAACTCTTGTGAAAGGGTTTCGAGGGTGGGGTGTGGGATTTTTTTTTTCTTTACCTGAGCTGGTTCTCACTGATTTCTTTAAACAAATCTTTTTTTGTTCTGCCTCCAGAGGTCCCAGACAGTGTGAGAGATCCCGAGCGAGCTACACGTCCCACGAGGGGCTAAATATCCTGCTTTACACCGCGTTTCCAGACTTCCTTGTGGCCACACTAATCTCTGGATGGAATAAAGGTATGCAAAAGCGCAGCAGGGAGACAAAGTCTCAAAAAAACTTTGATAAAACTCTACTTCTTGCAAACTCCCAACCCCACCCATTCGGAGCTTCATGTTTGAGAAAATATCTCTGCTTTTGTAGTATCAGGGAGGGAAATGAAACCCGTGAAGCAAAGCATGAATTATGCATGTAGTTTATTGAAGGTACAGCTGAAAGTTTGGAGTAAGCGAAGGATAATCAACTCTGTTCACTTACACATTAAAAGCATTAAATCCGTCTATCTAGTACACACACAGGAAAAACAACGCATGCATTTAACTACAGAAATATAAGGTGCTCGTCGGTGTGTAATTAAAATCTGCTCTACCAAACCTGGTGTAGCAACTTGGACCAATTTACATAAGCATTACCAACCCTCTCGTAAACAGGAAAAATTGGATTTTCTGGTGTCATTAGAGAAGTTAAATAATAGCTGCAGCCACAATTAAAACATGGCTTCTCTCTCTGAAGTTGGGATGACCAAATTTTTCATCCTTTTGCAAGAGCTGCGTTAGGGAAAGAAAATCCCTGCTGAAAAGGGGTCAAGGAGCAAAGATTGATTTAAGAGCTGAGATGACGTGTGAAGGCAGGTGCAGACTCTATGAAATGAAACTCTCACTTGGCTGAGACCGTGGGGTCCCAGGAAGGGACCCCCAAGAAGGACTGTGTCCCCAAGAAGGACCATGTCCCCAAGAAGGACGTGCAAGAGAAGGTGGGTTTTGATCATGCAAAGGGTTTTGGGCAGAGCGACTTGCCTAATCGTGTGGGCACGGGCAGTGCATGGTTGTGTGATCCCTATAGCTGTTGGAAGGAAGGGGAATACTGTTTTATTGCAGAAATGCTGATTATTTTAAAATACGATGTGTCGTTGCCCTCCGGTCTCTACCGGGTTGTTCTGACCACCCGCACAGCTGTGCTGTACCGGCTCCCCGCGCTGCAGACCCCAGCCCCGGGGATGATGACGGCTCCCGGGCTGCACTGCTCCATGCCGGCACACACCACGTTGCCCAGGTTGCCCACCCCGGGGGCGCACTGGACCCCCTCAGCCCCGGGGATGACTTCTCGCCCCACGCAGCTGACGGCGCTCCTGGCCCCAAATCCGCCCCCTACCCTGGGGAGACAATCCATGCTCCGGGTGCTAAAGCCAGCGCTGCTGACGCCGAAGGAAGAGACCACCCCTAACCCCCCACCGGCCCCTCCGGTCTTGACGGTGCATTTGCCTCCCATTCCAGACAGGGATCGGCACTCCCCGACGGTGCCACCACCGCTGACCACAGCTGTGGGAGAAAAACAGGCTCAGTCACTCCCGGAGCAGCTAAAGCCCGTCTTAGAAGGAAACTTACAAGCTTAAAAGACTTGAAAGGAAATTAAGGGGATGCTTCATTAGCTTACCTACGCTCACAGGGTTGCCGGTGCATATCCTGTTAAGAAAAGAAGTGTCTCAGAAATGTATTTAGGGAAATATTCCTTCAAATACACAAGCACATAGAGGTGCTGCCAGCCATTGCCTCCCGAGAAACACGGCAGGCATTTCAGCTTTTCTGTGCACCCAGGCGTCAGGTGCTGCTCCCAATTGCCCACCGAAGCACCGCGGGGTTGGACCCCCAAATCCCACAGACATCTTAATATCCCGTCCTCTCCTTGTACCCCAAGCAGGAGAGCCGATTGTAGCATGCGCAGTGCGGTGTGATCCCGCTGCCCTGCGAGGATGAGGAGGAAACAGGGGCAATGCTCCCCTCTGCACCCACGGGGAGAAAAGGGACGATGCTCCCCTCTGCACCCACGGGGAGCTGCCTCCACCCAGCATCTCTCACTGCCTCTCTCTCCTCCTGTTGGGTTTTGCCGGCTATCGTGACAAGGGATGCTCCTACCTGCTCTCTTCTCCTTCCAGCAGCGTCCTGTAAGTGGCAATCTCAATGTCCAGGGCCAGCTTGACGTTCAGCAGCTCCTGGTAGTCCCTCAGCAAGCATGCCATCTTGTCCTTGGCTTGCTGCAGTGCAGTCTGCAGGTCGATCAGCTTCTGCCGGGCATCTTTGAGGGCACAGTCGCCCCGCTGCTCAGCGTCGCAGATGGCCGTCTGCAGAGCTGCGATCTGCGGACAGGAACGGGCGAGAAGGTGGCCAGTGGTGATGTTAAGATGTATCTCCACAGGGTTGCTCACGTACCCCCTTGGTTTTCAGCTAGGAGCTGCCAGAGAGCCTGGATTTAGGCTGGACACGTGCGATGGCCAAGCTCTCTGGGATGAAGGGGAGGGGACCTGTTGGCTGCACCCCAGTAGAATGATACAGCACGCACTTTCTGTTATAGCCAAAGCAACTGGCTCCTGCTTATTTGCCAAGTGAGAAATAAATCTGATTCTTTGTGTCTTGACAGCAGAGGAGAAGCCACAAATACAGGCTTAAGCTGGGGTTGGGGGGTTCTTTGCGTCTCAACAGGGTGAGAGCTGGTGAGGACAAAGCCCTTTGCGTGCCCCGCTGCCCATGCAGCCTTCAACCCTTCATCCTACCTGTTTCTTTACGTTATCCGACTCGCACTGCAGCTTCTGGATCATCCGGTTGAGCTCGGCTATCTCACTCTGGTTGTTTCTCAGGTCATCGCAGAACTTGCCCCTGCTGCTGTGGAGCTCCTCCAGCTATTGCACGAGAAGAGGGTGACGTTAACGTGCCCGAATCGCCCCTTCCAGGGAAGGTGGCGACTCTGCAGAGCTGCACCGATGTCGGTGCTCCCGGGGAAGCACCCAGACATGACCTCAGCCCAGACAGGGTGACAGTCCCAGGTAGGTCCTGAGCATTTGCCCTTTGGGCAGGGGATGGTGTTCCTGATGGGTGTGCACAGAGGAGACCTCTCTGAAGCAACTCTGTGCACTGGTTTTACAGAAAAGTCTTAAAACACAGTTTTAAGGGTTGTTTGGGTGGGTTGGGTGTTTTTTTGGCATGACTTTCTTCAGCAAACTACAGTGTATGTGCACTGTGGGGTGGGTTTAAGTTGCATCGTGGAGGACAGAAATGGTCCTCAGAGTTTTGTTGGCCAAGGGATTTCATTGCCATCTGTGCTGGTGGTGTGAATACTCACTCTGGTTTGGTAAAAGGCCTCCACTTCAGCCTTGCTCTTCTGGGCAATCTCCTCGTAGCAGCACTCAACGCTTTTGATGATGCCCTCCATGTCCAGGTCCCGGCTGTTGTCCATTTGCACGATGACAGAGGTGTCACACAGCTGGCAATCCAGCTGAGCTCTCTCCTGCAAGGCCCACCACGTGTCAGTCCCTTTCCCTCAACCAGCCCAAGCCAGGCATGGAGGAGCCCCTGGCAAAGGGGGGTCTGGTGAGAAGGTGCAGGGTTGGGGGAGGTTCTCCCATTAGCGCCCAACTAGAGCGTGGGGTTCTCCAGTTAGAGTTTCCAGCAAGAGCTGGCTGCTGGGACCTGTTTTGGTGGAACAATATGGGATTGCTGCATAAAATTCCCTAAGGAAGGGTGGGGAATCCCGGCAGAGCAACTCGCTTTGATGCAATGCGGCGTTTCTGGCTGCGTCAGCGGTTTTGGGGGCTGTGATGCCCCCAGGGGCAAGTGCTTTGGGCCCCATTGCCCACAGGCTGCTGGGAGGTGTTTGGCTGGGAAGGGTGTGTGTTTAGTGAAGAACTTGCTACATTTTAGACGGAAGTATTACTTTCGCCAAAATATTTTGACTAATGTAGCTTAAAAAGTGAAGTACTAAAAACATTTGGATTCCGAAGAATGAGATGTTTCAGCAGTTCCCAGAGATGGTTTGGATGAGAATTTGAGGGGCTTTTTCATGCAAAAGGTCCCTCCCTTTTGCAGCCAGCACTATGGGAGACAACCAAGGACGCCCTTTGCCTTCCCAAAGTGTGTGTAACAGTGTTGTTACGGAAGAGATGCAGATTTTTGGGATGCAATTTCAGGATTTTCAGAAAAGACACGTTTCCCTGCATTTGGTTTTGGTGTAAGAGCTCAGGGGGCAGCAGATGATGCGTCATCCCCGGGGCAGCAGATGGGGAGCCGGGGGCTCTTACCTCGGCGTAGATGCACTTCAGGAACTCCAGCTGCTGCCGCAGGAGGCCCACTCTCACCTCCAGCTCCTCCTTGGTCAGGTAGAGACAGTCCACGTCCTGGAGAGACACCAGGTGTTCGGTGAAAAGAGGTGGAGAAAGGAGGACGGTGGCAAAGCCCATGTTTTCTGTTAGATTTGGAGGAACCCGCACCATTCCCAGCCCTTAAGATTATCTGGGTTTGCGTTGTGTGTGCTTACAACCTAATGGGGGTTCCCCAAATTCATTGCGTTATGTCTATTTTGGGGCTACCCAATGAGGGCTCGGGCAGCGTCATGGTGCCAGGACCCCCCGTTTCCCTCCCTGGCCCCATACCTGGCTTTTGCCCATACAAAACCCCCCACTCTCAGCTGGGCTTGCCGTTGTTGTCCCTAGTGCGACTCACCTTCTTGAGGACCACAAACTCGTTCTCCGCAGCCGTGCGCTTGTTGATCTCATCTTCATATCTGCAGGAGGAAAGGAGAGGGTGGGATGCTGAGCCCTGGGGGGTCCCGTCCCCACCACCCAAGCAGCCAGTGCAGAACATGGGGAGCGTGAGTGAAACCAGAGCCCCCTCCTGTTCACTGTGTACCTCCTTTGTGATTTTTGCTTTGGTGCTGTTTTGTTCCTCCCCACTGGGTTTTGTTCAGCAGTTTTAAATAGTCCACACCAGCAGTATCGGTGGCTGGAGTGAGACGGCAGTAAATCAGGCCAAACCACTAGAAACGCAAAACTGCGTAGCTCAGCCGAAGGCTTGGATTGCTGCTTCTAGCCCTGCTGCCTTCTGTGATGTTTTTCTGAAGCATCCAGGACTTTGCTCTGAGTGTTTATGGGGAGACTGTGGCCAAAACGCCCCAAGGGAGGTCAGGAGCTTGAGCAACCTTTGAAACTCCCCGGTGCGAAGGGAATGAAAGCCGGTGTGTAATGACCAAGTAATTGGGGCTCGGGAGAACTTTCCCAGGATGAGTCTGACCTCCTTGGTGGTGGCTCCCCAAGAAAAAACAGCTGAGATGCTTGACTTTAACACCTCTGGAGAAAGGACTGCTCTTTTCCCCTGTGCTTTATACCACCAGCCACCAAGTGTCCTGGTTTGTGGCTTAGCAGAGCACACAGGGAGCTATTAAGGAATATCTGCAGCTTAGATTAAAAACCCCATTCCCTCTGGGAAGAGAGAATGAACCCCAAGGGAGACGCTGTGGATAAAGCGTGGGGTGAAGAAAAATAGGCTGAGGGTTTTGTGGGAACGGATGACACCGGGGACAGGAGATTTGGGGGGAGCCACAGGCACAGATGATGTGGGAGATTTGATAGGGCAGACCGGGGCGGTGTGCAGGAGCATTAGGGAGAGGAAAAGTGGTTCCCAGTCCCTCTCCCTGAGGAAACACTGTGGTTGAAGAGCTCTCCCAGTCCATCACCGGCGTCTGAGGTGCAGCAGTGGGACCCCAGTACAGGAAACCTGCCCAGTACTGGTGTGCCCTGCCCTGCTCCACTCCCTGTGCCTCAGGTCTTGGGCCCATCCAGTGTGATTGCGTCGGCTTCACGCTCGGAAAAGCCTCTCCGGGCCAGCAAACACCCCGGTCTGCACCTTCTCCCCGCATACGACTTACTTGCACTTGTATTCTTGAACCAGGTCCCTGAGGCACCGCTCCTCGTTTTCCAGCCTCTCCCGCTCCCCCAGCACACACTCCAGCTGCTTCCTCAGGTTGCAGATGAAGTTCTCGAAAACGGGCTCCAGGTTTCTCCTGGAAGCTGGCAGGACATACTGCTGCAGCAGCTCCCACTTGGTGGTCAGCACCTTGTTCTGCTGCTCCAGCAGCCGGACCTGGGGAAGCAAGAGATGCAAGAGTCACGCAACCCCCTCGTCTTGTCCCACGCTTTGGGTTCCTCCACTTCCAAAAGGGAAATATAAAAATAAAATCAGAACTGTAAGCGGTTAAGTGTTGATTTCTCAGTGAGAGCAGCATCTCGTCTGAGCTAAACCCGGTCCCAGCCAGGACTCGTGTCACAGGCTGAACACGGCTGCGTTTGCTCTGTGTTGAGGCCAATCATGGGTTTGACCAAAGCACAGCTCAACCCAACACCACCTCTTCCTCCGCCACAACTGGCTGGTGGAGGATCCACTGCCTCCCCTGATGGGCTCATTACGATAATGAGTCTTGCGGCACTCAAAGCTCCATCCAGGATCTCATTTGAATGCATCTAATTAAGTTATCATGCCTTTCGCTTCTAGATTAAAGAGCTCTCTAGTACTCGAGAACCTTTATGGATCATGAATAAGTCATTTTTCAAATGGGAGGAAGCCGAGCAGCTTCTTTTGCGTGGGTTTGGTTTTCCCAGCTGCAGAACAACTCACAAGGAAAATCAAGATCAGAGAGAGCAAAGGTTTCTCTGCCATTTGAAAAATCATTTCCTATAACACATCTCTAAACAGTAATGAAAACCCTTAGGCTTAGCTAAGAAAACAAGGATAAATTACATCTGTTTAGGAAATCACCAAATCATTTCATTCATGAAGTGGAGGAACAGAGATGTTCATAGACTCGTAGAATGGTTTGGGTTGGAAGGGACCTTAAAGATCATCCAGTTCCAACGCCCCTGCCCTGGGCAGGGACACCTCCCACTAGACCAGGTTAAAATTGTTCATCTCATTTTAGCTAGAATGTCCTTCTACATCTCCTTGATGAAGCGCTCAAACTGTTCTAAAAATGCGGACGTCCCTTGAGCTTTATAGAGGCGTGATAGCAACGTCAGCCTATACATTTGTAATAAAACTTCCTATTTTGCCTTTTTACATTTCTGTGTCTCCATCCCTTCTCTCCCAAGTTTTGGTTTCCTGTATCCCTGGAGCCGCTCCTGATTTAGCTGTTTAGCAGATTGGTGACCATCGAAAGGTAAAATGCGATTGACTTGGTGCAAGGCTTAAATCCAAAGAGTCTCCAGGTCAGGACCACTGTGGTCTATCAGAAACATTTACAATATCGGGGTACCAGGAGAAGCAGCTACCGGCGTTGTCTCTCTAGAGACACTCCATCCACCAGAGCCATGGGGTGGGCAGCCCGTGTGGAGGGAAATTGGGTCTCACCTTGTCGATGAAGCAGGCGAACTGGTTGTTGAGGTTCTTGATCTGCTCCTTCTCATGGGTCCGCACTTGGCACTCCTCGGGGTCGACCCCCACGCAGAGGGGCTTGAGGAGCTCCGGGTGGATGCTGACGCCCCGAATCCCTTCAGATCTCCCTCCACCGAGGCCAATGCCGATGCTGCTGCCGTAGCCTCCGATGGCCACGCCGTCCCCAAGAGCTCTGTAGCTGCCCAGGCCCCCGTAGCTTCCGCAGTTACCAAACCCCACGACCGTGCCCATGCCAAAGCGGCCTCCGCCGTAAGCCACCCCGCAGCGTCCGACGCTGGCGCCACCATAGACCCCGCCGCGGCAGCTCCCTCCGAAGGAAATCCTTTGCCCTCTCCCCAGGTCGCAGACGCTCCGGCTGCTGAAGCCACCAATGCCACATCTCCGTCCCACCGGCTGGCAGACGGAGGCTGAGCTGCTGTTGCCCCTGCCCAGCCCGCAGACAGCGGACGCCGAGGAAAAGCCCCGTCTTCCCAGGATGGAGCTGGAGGTGTAGCACTGTCGACTCATGGTGGCGGGGGGGAGAAGCGGGACCGGCAAAGCAGACGAGCAAGAGAGGAGCAGGGAGTGGAAGAAGGAGATCTCCTTTAGCTTCTCTGAGGCAGAGCCCTTCTCCTTATATACATTCCAGGAGGTGCCTGAGATGCAAAAATTTAATTTATCCACTGGGTTTGGTCTGCCTGGCAGCAAGGAATGGCTTCCAACATTTTAAACCCACAGCAAACACTTCTATCTCATACGAAATAATGTGGAAATTAAAATAAACTGCTTTGCTTGCAAGCTTCAGTTTCAGGACTTATATTTTACTTAATTAATCTGCTTCCTTATTGTGTAATTATAGTTCAGCAAAATAATTCAAGGGGTTTTTATTCATGGCTTGTTTACGGTTGGGTTTCACCACAGCGTTTAATTATGTTTCAGGACCTCCTGCAGAATGTCGTGGCGATGCCGCCTCTTCCAGGGTCTCTCGCCAGCCCCGGGGCTGGCTCTTGAGCAATGCCCGGTGCCGATAGGGGAGGAGGAAGGAAGGTGTAGCCATGGAAGTGCGGCGCTGGCATTGTTGGGAGCGTTCTCGTTTCTTCCTCTCACGGGTATGGCTCCGGCTCTCGTGGGCAATTTGGTTGCCGCCGTGTGTGCCGGCTCGCGTGCAGAGAAGGGGCAGGATGGGGTTGGTGGGTTCCTTGTGGATGGAGCGTCAACGGAGCGCGATGGTGCTGAGGACAGATTTGGTCCTGGGGCAGATTTGGGGTTTGCACATGTGGAGTCGAGGCGCCGGTCCAGCTGTGCCCCTTAGCAGGTATGGGATCGAAGATAAGGCATTTCTGTGAAACTTCACCGCAGACAGTGATTTATTGGCGATTCTGTGCCTGGGGAAGGTGATAATTGTGTTTAGTATCTGGGTGGGATGTGACTGGTGCACACGGAGGGTTCACACAAACGATAGCTGGAGATGCAACAAAGGAGGGAAGCGAAGTGTTACAAACAGGTTGAGAAATGTTAGCCGGAGTGAACTTTTTTCCTCATATTCCTGTGACACACCTGTTTGACATTAAATTATTCTAGTAATATCTGTTAATGAGAAGGTACCACACCGTCTTAATTAAAATTCTTTAAAAGATTTTTGAATTTGCTTGGAAACAAATAAAGTTCCTTTTTTGCCTTAACAAAGGGGTCTAATCACAGAATCACAAGTGATTGCATAGCTTGCCCTAAGAAGTCTCTGCATCTTTGCTGGGGCAAAATTAACTGGTTCTGGGCGGATTCCTAGTCAATGCTGTTGTAAACTTGAAATAGGTTGTCTTGAATTAAAAATAATGCAAAGGAAGTAGGATGATTTAGAACATTTGTGGAGTCTCTCCAGGTAAAAATCTGCCTTTTTCTCTACAGGTCTCCTAATGGGTTGAAATGAACTATAAAATGCTATATGCAATTGGGGTGGTGAAGTAGTTCCGTTGTGGCTGCATTGGTCAGAGCACATTAGGATGCACGTCTTGCAATGATATGTAATTTCATTTGAGAGACTGAGATAGTTGGAGAAAGCAGACGAGCTTTTGGGCACTGCGCCCTTCACGTCACTCTGCCTGCGGTAATCCAAGCACTGGGACCTCTTGCTAGTAAGTGAAAGGGGGAAATGTTTTGGAAATGTATTTTATTTTGTGCTGAAGTGTTGGTGCAAGCATTGAGGAGGACAACGTGGTGTGCATTCTGCAGCCAAGCCTGGAGCACTGCCTGGGAACAGGACATTGATGGATGGGCTAAAGCGTCACTTAGCCTTTAGGTAGGTCCATACAACGTGACTTTCGTGACCTCTTTTAGGTGGGCATAAGCATGGGCAAGGAGCAGCCACTTTCCGAGTGAGATCCAACAGGAGCACAGAGAGAGACTCCAGCTCCTTTCCATGGCAAGAAAGACACGACCCTTCATCCTCAAGGGTAGCGACTTGCCGGTTTTTCCAGCCGTGAGAAATCTGGATCTGGTTGGAATCAGGTCTCTGCTATCTTCCGTATCTCTGTTTGTCCACCCACTGTAGAGTGTCTTGTGCCGCGTGGGTGATACACGCACTATTGGAGAGTTGTAGACCCTCCAAGCCCCTGGTCTTGTTGGAACGCAGGGAAAATGCCACTGGTGGGACAACCATCCATGTTCCTCCACTGGCTGCGAGCCCTGAGATCCCTTCCTCCATACAACGTGCTGCCAGGCTGTTTCCTTGTGGAGCGAAAGCAACAAACCTGCGCTTCAACCTCTGGCTCCTCCTCGCAGCCCTAAGAAGTGGCTTCTTCCAGGTGCCCAGCCTTGCACATCAGAGAGAGACGGTTCAGGGCAGTGCTTGTGGTTTCCATCTGCTGAGCTTTCACAAAGCCAGTTCGCAGTCACATGGTGGAAGCCCTGAGCGCTGGCTACAGCAACTTCAAAGGAGGAAGCACTCTGATGTGATTCGGTCTTCTGAAGGGGAGGATTGCGATGGCTTTTATTGAGCACGGGCTCAAGTCAGACGCAAATGCCACCTTTGTAGAGACCTTCTTCATGTCTCCATGCTGTATCCTGGCTGATTGCAGGTCAGATAGTGTTTGAAGAGCTGTAGAAGAGGACCTTCCTCTTTACAAGGAAGAGATGAAACCGCTGTTTTCAGGCTGATGGGATTCAGCAAAGCTTTAAAGCAGCAGCTGACACCCAGATTTACCGGGGAAACCCCTGAAGTGCTTGGCTCTAAATATGCCTTGAACTGTGGTGGCTTCCATGAGACTTACACCTTTGAGATTTACATGTACCCAGATGCATTAGGATAAATTAATTATGCTTAAACACCTTACTAAATTGGGACCTGTTAAGCCCAGTGCAGATAGAAAACCTGGGGGGTTTCCAGCCTCCTGTTACAATTCTGGCTATAGCAAACCAGCCATCCAAGTCTGCTTTCTCCCAGTGAGAAAATTGCTTTTTAAGACCCTCTCCTGAGAAAACAGGGTCGGCAGGGCTTGGCTGTGCCGGTGCTCTCCTTCCCTCCCTGCAGGCTGGGCAGTTTTTGTGGCTTCTTGCGAAAGGGACCGTGAAGTCACCATTAAAATGGCTAATGAGGCCCCTGGGACATCTCCCTCTGGTTTCGCAGGTCCAGCCCTCCAAAGGTGGCTGTTCCCTGTCTCTTAACTGCAGCTTGATTCTGCTGCCGCATCAAAGCAGATGGTGGATTTCTGGGGACCGGGGTAGAGGTGATGGTCTGGGCTCCTTCCGTCACCACTGGGCACCTTGCTTTCCTCCCAGTAACCTTGCTCCACAGTAGCTGTTCATCCTCAGCCCGGCTTGTCCCTGGCCATTTGTGCTGCTTTGGGGCAAAAAGATGGACAAGATATTTCCCGAGATTCCTTCCAGGCCATTCCTGGAGAATTGGTGGTCACTGCCCATATGCACAGTCTGCAGTGCTGCCAGATAAGACCTTGCCAAAACCTTTACTCTCCTTCTGCAGTCTTTCTGCTGGACAACAATAAAATGTGGGTGGCCAGTGTTGGTCACAACACCAGTTCTGGTGAGAAGATGTTGGGGTATCATGGCAGTAAGCTAAGCAGAAGAGAGAATCACCCACAAAGGCAATGTCTCATGCAAGGAACATGGAGAGCTACCTCCTAGCCAGAGCTGGATGTCCACCCTGCTTGTGTCCACTGGGATGCACTGGTCACGCTTGGTGCCTTGACAGCGGATCCAGGTGCTTCATTCAGGGCAACTTTGTCGAGTTCTGGGCAGTTCTTTATTTGTGTGATGGAAAGTCTGGGCGTTGGATGCAGAGCTGCACGCATCTTTCAGACAGAGCTTCTGTGACTTGTGGATGTTCAGCTGCAGCAGGCAGGGCGCCAGCAGCAGCACAAGCCTCTTTGGGTTTTTAAAATCTCTGTTTCAGTGACGTTACCAGGTGACCTAAGCCAAGAAACTCTCCTTCGTAGTTCTTATTTACCATCTTCTTTTGCAAGAGACAAATAGGTTTTGTACCAAACACCGCGGGTGTCCACCTCCTTCCTTCGTAAGGTTTCCCTTTTGCATAGGGATTTGTAAAGCACTTTTGCATCATCTGACCAACTTTGTGCAAACACTTGGGGCCTGATGGGCTATTAGGGCTCTGAGTAATGGGGTGGAATCGGTATGGCAGTGTCATGATGAAAGCACAACAGCGTTGGGGATTGCCACTGCCGAGGGAGGGCAACCACCAGCCACAGGCACGAGGTTTGCTCTGAACGTGTTTTTCTGGGGAAAGGTGGGCAATCCTTGTAAAAACCAGCCATGAGAACCCACATCAGATTTGGGGGTTGGAAATTTCTGCTGTACTGTGTCACAGGACAGTTGTCTCTTCTCTTTTTTCACCAGGAAGCACGTTCCTTCATGCACGGAGCCAAGCAGGGACTCCAGAGATGCCCTCCAGCAGCCGAGCGAAAGGGGAGCGTGTGGGAGGAGGGAAATCCAGCCGCTGAATTTCAACTAGTTCCCATCGATAGGTCTGTACATCCATGTCTGTGTGTGCACATGAGTATATATAATAATGACCATGGAAAGGAGCTGTTCAGTGTGTGGTTAATGTAATAGAGTTAATTTTGCAAACTTATAAAAAGCGTTCTTTAAAAAAAAAGGTGAATTAGAGATGATGCGCAAACATTGCGTGCAGTTTATTGGCAGCAGAGCAGAGAACACAGAGCTTTTATCAGCAGTACGATCTCGGTGTGCCGTGTCGAATAAAAATCATCGGAGGGAGAGGGGCAAGGACAGATGTTTAGCAGAGGGCAAACCCTACCACTGGCCTTGTAAAAAAGACTTGGCAGGTGAGATGATAACACTTTTAGCGTGGGAGTCCTCTTAGCTGAATTCAGCTACCTAAAAACTAGTCACCAAGTTGAAGCCAGAGGCCTGGGCTCCATGAATACTCAATGAGAAAGCTTGGTATCATCCAGCAAAAGATTGTTTTCTAAAGCCACCAGCGCAGGAGAACCTGGAGGCAAGGAGTCACGCTTCACAGGGCCATGGGGGCATGATCCAAGAGCGGAGGTGGTATCTCTACGCAGCTAAATAAAATATCTCTACCCAGCAAAATAAAAGGACAAATATGAACCAGGAGAAATAACAATGCTGTGTTTACCAGTACCTATTCATTAAGCTTTCCAGATGGACACTCAGATTAAGGAGATTACAGAAGGTATAGCTTCTAGAGGACATAGCTATTATCATAATGAATGGTTGGAGTCACTTTCGTGATTCATTTTGCCACCAACATGAAAAAACGGTGATGTGTCACTTCAGAGGTGGCAGCTTGGTGCGTAAGCTCTGTATTATGATTGTCTCCGTGGGGTTAACCAGAGATAAAGAGCAGTATTTGTCCTAGAGGACTTCTATTCATCACAGCCCTAATACTCAGGAACGCCTTCTCAGAAGCTCCCTGAAGCCCCGGTGCTCTGTGCCCTGGAGAGCAGCCAGCCGAAACGTTGGGCACCGCAGTCATCATTTCCCCAGCTCAGCAAGCCTACGGGGGTTGTAACCTCCATTTCCAGAGATCAGCTCTCGGAATTGCGAAGAAACCACATGTTCAGGGAGATAAAGGCAAGCAACGGTAGCGGTTCTGCCTCTGGACTGGTAATCCCTCCTCCCACAGCCAAGCGCCGCTCTGCCGCAGCTATGTCCTCCAGCCTGCGAGATCGCTGCGCTTTCAGAGATGCAAAGTCACGCTTTGATTTCACTGATTTCACTTCTTGACCTAAATCTCCTGTTTGAGGAAACTCTTTCTTCCATGGCCGGAGACGTGCCCATCCTGAGTTTGAAGCTCCAGCTGGGCCACCATCACCGTCCATTGCACCGGGCGTGGGAACCTGCGCTGCAAGAAAACCCAGCGCTCAGTGACTGGGAAAGAAAGCCAGAAATAGCAGAGAGAAATGGAAAAGAGAAAATTTTCCTGTGAATCATAACACTTTTCACAGCTGTGCCAACCAGACTCCCTCGCCATGCTCTGTTGGAGGATAAAAGGAAATACGTTATTAGGCAAATCTGCAACTTTCAGAAGAAACTGCATTGAGTGGGATCTTGGAAATCCACGATTTCATTTAACAGCTGCTCTTAACTCTGCGCTCTGGGGATCCCGAGTGAATCAGGCACCCATCTCCTCCTCCGCTCAGTGGGGATGCGCACGCCGAGGAGATTCATTTGGGGAACTCCGGTGTCATTTCTTGAAGCAACGTCCACGCATCGGTGTTTTGCCTTGTTATTCTCTTTGTTCTCGTTATTATGTGGTTGCTTTTTCTCCTTGAATATCCTATGGAGTAATCCGCCTGCCGGGCACTGCGAGTGATAGCAGGGAGTGTTCCGCGCCTGCCTCTCTTGTTCTCCATCCAGAAATGGCTTGCATGTGGAAATCTCAGTGACCAAAAGCCAGCTTGGTCTTCAAGACATCCTAATAATTGCACACCTGGCCTTCCAACTCCTCCTTGGCTTAACGTGGAGAGCGTTTCGTGTTTTTTCTCCCAGGCGTTTTTGCGAACGCCGTCACCACGCTGCTCAGCATCGCAAATACCCGTCTGCAGACAGGCTACCTGTCAAAGGACAGATGGGTGGCTTTACTTTCCCTTTAATTACTGAGCATGACAACTGTGGCCTCGTTGTCCTCATTTCAAATAAGACTGACAAACACCCGAGGCGCGCTGTCCCCAAAATGTCATTCCCCTTTTGAGTGGCTTCTTTCAAGTTACTCCAAGAGTATATGATAAAGAGAACCAGTTGCTTATGAGATTGCTACTGGGTTTGGCATAATTGCCTGTTGCTCTGCAGAGGTTTAGCACCTCCTTCCCACCCAAATCCTTCATCACTGTCACAAGCAGCAGGGCAAGCTCCTGGTGTCATCTCCAACACCAGAGGCCTCGGGTGCGGAGTGTTCAGACCCTATTTCTCAGGGACACTGAATCCTCTCTCCTTGACCCCAGAACTGAAAGAACACCTTAAAGTGTTAAAGTTTATGCTTTACCCATCCTGTCTGCTTTCTTCACATAATAGCATTGTTAATTTAGTTTCTGTTGTACAAAAATAGCCCATTTCAAGAAAGCTGGGAGAGGCCCTGTTTCATACACTATCCTAGGTCAACATCCGGGCTCCTCCAGAACTGGCAGTTGCTCTCGGCAATGGTATACAGGAGCTGATGGGTCCTTCATTTATGGTACAAAGCCTTGATGTCTGCTCTGCTCTGAGCTCTGCTCAGCGATGGAGTTTTCTGATGGTGCCCATCAGCCTGAGAGAGCTGGGGGGGTTCAGCCTGGAGAAGAGAAGGCTCTGGGGAGACCTTCCAGCCCCTGCCAGTCCCTCCAGGGGCTCCAGGAAAGCTGGGGAGGGACTCTGGAGCAGGGAGGGGAGCCACGGGACGAGGGGGAAGGGTTTTACACTGAAAGAGGGGAGATTGAGATGAGATGTGGGGAAGAAATTCTTGGCCGTGAGGGGGGTGAGCCCCTGGCCCAGGTTGCCCAGAGAAGCTGTGGCTGCCCCATCCCTGGAGGGGTTCAAGGCCAGGTTGGACGGGGCTTGGAGCAACCTGGGCTGGTGGGAGGTGTCCCTGCCCAGGGCCGGGGGGTGGAACGTGATAGTCTTTGAGGTCCCTTCTAACCCGGACCATTCTATGCTTCCGTGATCTCCCATCGCTTGTCCATTTCCACCATGACAGAGGCATTGCAAAGCTTGTGCCTAAAGGTTGCAAAAAAGCTGCAGTCTGGAGCGATTCCCCCTCATTTGCATCACTTTTGGGGAAATGCAGAACTAATTGTATAATGTGAGTCTTCATCCTGCAGCTGCAATCTGACCTGGAGTGATTCATCGCTGAGGAATATACCAAACCTCCTTTAATCCTGGAAAAGGACAGATCCACCTGCTGAACTGGACCGTGGCCAATGAACGCTGGGTACAGACAGAGGATTCACCGTGTAGGTAACACCTGAACCCTGAAGAATATCAGCGGGATTTTTGTTCCCATATGCAACTAGCACATAAGTCCTGTTAGTGAATACGGTGGATAAGGAGATGGTCCAGCTCCGAACCCCAACTCTGTCTATGCTAAACTGGGCTATGGTAAGGATGAGGGTATTTCCAGGAAAAAAAAAACAACAAACATAACCTGCATTTCCCTGCGAACATAAAGGGAGGAGTTGCTACCTCTTCAAACACACACCTCAGCAATTCCAGCTCCTGCCTCAACAAACCCACCCTGCCCCGTGGCTCTGTGGTGGCACAGCGTGCACCGTCCAGCTCCACGGGAGCTGACGCAGGACCAGCCACCGGCCAGTTGACACCCAACCGTCCAGTTGGTTTGCATGGCTGCTTTGGGGTTGGGCTCCCTTCGTTTCTTCTGAGCAGACTTGCAGGTCGTGTTGTCTGTGGTTAGGAGTTCCCTCAAGCCACCTCAATGACACAAGCCTATAAAAAGTGGAGAAGGAAAGTGAAGTTTTGAGGAGAGCAGACCTCCCGAGAAGGTTTCATTGATATAGAAGAGAAACCTTGAACCCCCCCAGAAGGCTTTGGGACAGCTGGGTCAGAATTTACTCAGATGTTCGATTTGGCCACCAAACAGAAAGGTCCACCATTCCCTTTGACTGAGTTGAAGCAACCAAAGAAAACTGGAGTTTACATTAGAATCAGCTTAAAAGGAAAGAAGTTGTATTAAGCAGAGGTGAAAAAGATCCAGCATGATCCTGTATTGCTTGTACCCAGGGAGGTGGAGAATCTTCCACCCCCACGCTGAGCCTGGACCACAAAGCCCGGAATATCTTGCTCCTACCCTGCTCCATCCCTTTTCAAATGAGATCTCTGACTAAAACCTTCCCCCTCCCTCCCGTTAGTAATATCGACCACATCACAAGAAACAACTTGCTTTTGAATATAATGTGGATTGTGGAGCCGTCTGGCTGCAAGGAATGAGCGTTCACAGGAGGAACTAATTACTGGCTAATTTCTTACCTGTATTTCTCCACAATCTGCTTTGTGGCCGGCTCCTCGGCTATCATTGGTTCCCACCTGCCGTGCAAAGTGTCAGTCCGCTTCCTCGGGCTGCAGATGCGGGGCTGAAAATACAGCCTCGGATTTCCCATCTGCGCAGCCACTGGACACCCCACTTGGCTGCCACCTCCGTGCACTAGGCGTGATAGTAATAGAGGAATAATTATAGTAAATGGAGTGGTCATTAAAGAATAGAAGGCGACATATCAGGAGGAGAACTAGACCATCTCATTTGGTTCAGGGGTCAGAAAGGGGAAATAAACCACTGTCCTTTGTGGGAGCTGGATGTATAGCTTTAAAATTGGAAAAAAAAAAAAAAAAAAAAAAAAAGGCAAATGATCCCTGATAATGATTCCCTGAGTAATGGTAAAAAAATACAATAAATCTACATCCACTTTGTCAGGCCACAAAAATGCGATTTCTGTCCTCCAGGAAATTCTGAGTTATTTAATCTCTTTTTTTTTAACATCTAGGATAAAAAGCTGAAATGACACAAGTTGATTTTATTTTATTTTAAGTGGGATATTCCAAACCATATCTTTTTGATGTGGCTGGGGACTTCATAGTTCGGCTCTGTAAGGAATTCACCACAGAATAAAGCAAAATTCCTGCTCCCACCTTATCAGCCAAGCAGGCAGGTTTGCTCCTGCGCTTTCTTTATCTGTGTGTTTCATAGTCCCAGATGATTCAGCCCCAGAGCTGCACCGTTGCTGGGAGCTTTCGTCTCTGCCGATGCTTTGACTGTTCTCGCTGCTGGCAGGATGAGTGGCACCAGGGTCACCACCACCATGATTCATCCCGCAAGCTCCTCTGCCGCTGTAAACTCCAAACCTTCTGCACTCACCTGCGTCCCTGCAATCTCACAGATCTTTAATGCCAAAACTACGGGGTGTACTTCCACGACTTCTGCCACCCTCGTTCCAGCCTGTGTGTGGTCCACCGGTCCACCAGTCCACCACCGAGGTCTCCACTGGACACAGAGACCGTTCTTGTTCCAGCAAAGCTGTTCAAATTTCTCGCCCTTGCCACTGATTCAAAGACTGGGTGAGTTTGCTTGCGCCTTTTCTGCTGCTTCTGGGCTAAAAAGGCTTCAAAGACCCATCGTCCAACACTAGACCGCAGAAATCTAGCATCTTTAGCTCATTCCTGGCAGGGAGAGAAGAAGGAGGCAGAGGAGGAAGGGCAAGAGCCCGTCTAGTGGCAGACTTTAAAAATATCCCTTATGTCGGGCATGGCTGGATGAGATAAATGTCTTTTGAACCTGTGTGGGTTTGTTTGGCTAGGGGTAATTGGTATCTGCTTTTGACATGAAAAAACATTATAGTAACTATCACACGCACAGAGAATACTGAGCAAGTGAAAAAGCTTAATGACAATCGTGGCTCAGAGAACATTTCCTTGTTTAATGTATTCCACTCGGGTTAATTACCAGTTCAAATATTTACTGCGAAGCGTGTTCTTTCCGCTGATTGCTGTGGATGTGCCATCTCTTCTGCCTCGTACTTCAGGGACACGCTGTGGCGATGACTGTCTTGGAGACGACTTTCCTGGGGGTGACTTTCTGTTCCTGCAAGAGTCCCACCTCTTCCTCCTCTTCCCGTGTTCTTGTCTTGGTGTATTTAGTGCAGAGAGCTGCTTTAGGAAAAGGTGAGTCACCCTTTCTAGGCTATAAATTAAGCTCAGGCTGAGTGGGTCCAGTGTGATACGGCTGTCTTTTTTGAAGATTAGTTCACGGCAGAAGCGTTGCACCCTGGACAGAATGAAATGGAAAACACTGCTTATAAAGGGCGGTGACATATTTGCAGGAGGTCACCCGACGCAGGGGTAGAGTCACCTCTGTCTTCGTACTGCTCTTTTTGCAACACACCCGAGACACGCTTGGTTTTTGGAGCCCCAAGTTGCCCATCTGTCCCCGCAGATGATGGAGGAGACCTGGGCCGTGCACTTAGTCTAGACGGCTTTGCTTCTTCCCACTTTCTTCTTCCTCTCCTTGACCATGGTAGGGTTTGGCTTGGTTGCCAAAACATCAAAGCCAAAAGATTTCCTACAATAAAATTACTGGAATGGTATTTTTAAATTATTCATATTCTTTACAAAAATAACGGAATGGAAACATTTCTCAATTGTCAGAAAGTTTTCTCTGGTTATTTTTAACTGACAGAAAATCCAGTTCCCCAATTTAAAACAACTGGTTCTTTAAGATAGTTGCTATTAGAAAGAAGAGTGAAAAAATAGTCAAAACAATCTTCAAGATTAAAAAAAAAAAAAAAAGTGGAAAGGAAAACTAGCAACCACGTACCAGGAAATGTTCCTGAGCTTGTAGTACAAGCGTTAATGAATAGTTTGAAAACCATTTGAGATGAACCTTTTCCTTCTGCTACTGTGACAAAATCTGAAGAGTTAGCCCATTCAGCTGTAGCCATAGAGAAACAATAAATGCAGCCTTCATTTTCCTCTTTGGTTTGCTAAAATTATAGCTAAGAATATTTGGGTGCCGGCTCAAACATGAGGAGGAAAGGAGCTGCCCTTTTTTTGGAAGAGGTAGTATCATCTTCCTTTCTTCTCTCTGTATTCAGTCCACTAAAAGGTAATTATTCTCCCACTGAAATTAGGCAGTCGCCTACTGCTTCCTCGGTTGGGATGGGAGAAGTCACCCTTGCTAATGGTAAGAAGCTATTTTTGCCTCCTGTCTGCAGTTCACCCCTGAAGCAAGAGAATGAGGCACTGCAGCTGACAGCCCGGGCTTGTGTCGTCTCTTATCTGGGGACACCTGGGTGTCCCGTCTTTAATGGTCGGGAGGGGAAAGCTCTGGAAAACCTGGGGCTTACTGGGCTTTCAGCCCTTGAAGGCTGGGAATGTCATGCAAAGCCAGTTCCTGTTTGGCCAGGCCACGGAGGGAGAGCAAGCAAGGGCAAGACCAACTGGTCGAGTCAACCAGCAGCAGCTGGTGAAGTCCAAACCCCAGGTCCCAGCGCTGTGGCTTTCTTTGCCTCCTCTTTCTCAAGCAACCTCTTTTTTAGGAACAGCAAAACCCAATGAAAAGTGGCCTCTGAAACAAAGCCAAGCCGAGTTGTTCTGGCTATGGATTACAAAGAGACGGCCGTGCCTCCTCCTAGCCATAGGGAAGACCCAAACTTGGAGCCATGGTGGTTCCTGGACAGCCGTCCTGTGCACGCTGCCCAGCTGTGGCCCAGAGTGACGTCTTGAAACCACGCAGGGAATCGGTGACATTCGGGCAATTAACCAGAGCTGCCTAATGTCCCAGCAGGGACTCTAAGCATTGGGCTTGCCTTCTTCCCAAATTCCGTTTGCAAGTGGTGAATGCATTAAGGTCAGATGCAAAATTACCTGCCGAGGTGGGCTTCATCTCCCCTAATTAGAGCCACTTAAAAGGTAGATAAACTGCTGACCTGGGTTTCCTCGTTTGAGAGAGGGGCTCGGGTGGAGGACTGTCTGCCTCACCCAACCGGAGTCTGACACGCAGATGGTCAAAGTTAGATGAGACAGTTTCTGCTCTTAGCATAGAAATAACATCTCATGCCCTTCCCCAAAGGTGCTTATCTTCTTCCTTGCGTCAGTCTTTAATATTCACTTTTTTTAGGTTGCAATTAGAATTTTGCCCCATGAGAGCGGGGAGATTAGTGATGCCGTGTGACCTGTAATTCTTCATGCACTGGAGACAGGGAGAACTTCACTGTGATAATAGCGTCTGCAAATCCAGGGGATGACAGGGACAGGCAGGGTGTATTCGTCTGAGTACATGCCGGCGTCTCGCATGGTGATGTCTCCATTTGCGCTAATACCCCTGCCCCAGGCTGCCTGCAGAGCCAGGAGAGATCTAATTGGTGGCGTCAGTAGAGTCTAGAGCTGGATGTATTTCATGCTGAATTGGGTGCCTGTGTTTGGTCAGACGAATCACCCCATGGAAATGTTGGTTTCCTTCCATGCAACGAGCCCCGAGCCCCCAGCTCACACGTTGAGCTCTACGTGGGAGACTTCAAAACTGAGACGAAGATGATGCCACTCCGTTATGGCCAAGAGATCTCATAACGTATCCCGTTGCCATTTAAGTTGTAGAGGGTAAATGTCACACTTTGCCATCCCTACTGCCACTGAAGCAAAGGTATTAATGTCTGAAATACAATTTATGTATGCCATGTGGCTCTGGTAGGGCACAGCCCTGGTCACAAGCCTGTTGAGCCCAGGAGGTCATCGTTGGCATCTATCTCCATTCAACTTCTGTGAGATGGAAGGATCAAACAAACAGGTTGTTCTGAGGTCACAGTGGTGAGTGAAGCTACAGGTGGGCAAACTTGTCGTAGAGGACATCTTACAGCACTCAGAACTATTTTGGGGGTTTCTGGCAGTCTTTGACATCAGTTGTTACTTGGGATATAAAATATCTTACCAGTGGTAAATAGAACAGAATAAACACCATTGGGGTCTCCCGGCATCTGAGTCCCACCATGTTCCAAACTGCCCAAAGAGATCCAGATCTGTTTGGTCCTTTCTTCCCCCCATAGAGTGTGAAAGGGCACTTCTTCACCCATTTTTTTAATTTCTATGGAAAAATTCAGAGACGAACCATGTACTTTCAATGCAGTTTATTGAAGGTGCAGTGAAAAGCTGGGAAGTTTGAGCAGTCAATGAAAGGAACTCTGTTTGTGTGAGTACAAGATGTAAACTCAGATTTACACACCAATAACTTCCCTCAGCATTTTGGGGGTGGGGATGAAGGGTGAGCTCTTCTAAAAATCAGCACGCTTTGAACTAGCCACCCCTAACATGCAGAAGCAAATGGAAGTACTACGTATTCATCTGTAAGCAAATTCCACAAAAAGCCTATGGCTGCAGTGTAACTAGCAGGTGCTTTGAAAGCTGAAATTGCCTTGTTTAAAATTTAAGCTCAAATTTGCAGGTCAGGGTTTCTTCTTTCACCAAAAAAAAAAAAAAAGGAAATAAAAAAAAAGGGGGGAGCATGCTCTTTGCAGTGCCTCTTGGGAAAGTTAAATCATCACTCTCTCTTCTGAAATGCTTTTGGAGGAGCTGGGAGAAAAAGAGGTGGCTTGTAGGGAAGAACATTGTTAATGAATCTGCTCGTTAAGGGAAAAGCCAGAGAGAGAAGGCAGCGCAACAGGCAAACCCTTAAAGCTGCGGTAATCTAGACGGGATAAACTCAGAGGAATCACACTGTGGTGAGCACCTGCTGGAGAAGCTTGCTGGATGGTCTTTAGGGCTGGGGACTCTGAAAACATTAACGTGGTGGGGTATGTATCGGGTGCTAATAAATGTGGGAATAGGCTCCATGACAAATGTTGCTACTAGTGGGCAGAGAAACTATCCTGCATCATCTCGGTGGTAGGACCTGCACGTCTCAGCGTTGCTCTCCGATGTTGCCACCTCCCCAGCCGATGGCCCTATGGGACAACGCACGGGTCTCTGACAACCCCGAAGTTCCCCACCACGCCATTGTTGCACCCCACCACTTCAGGGCTGTTGGCAACGACCATGGGGGAGCCCCCCAGCTGCCTGATGACGCAGCCTTGGTTTCCAAAGCTGACCACCCCACCAGCTTGACAAGCCCCCATCCTAGCATTCAAGCCCCCGTTTCCCGTGCTGATGACGGTGCGGGCTGGGTACCCCCCGCTCCGGGAGCTGAATCCCCCGTTTTTGCAGTTGACCCCTCCGGCTTGGCAATACACCTCTGGGACACACTGCTTGGCCACTGAGCTAATGACTCTCTTGGGGTGGATCCCAGCGCTCCGGGAGCTGAATCCTCCGTTCTGGGAGCTGTGTCGTCCGGACCGTCTCCCCAGGGAGCCGTAGGCACACGCAGCCCCGTTTGCTGCCAGCATCCCGCAGTCGTCGGGGATATTGTAGCCACTGCTGACCACAGCTGCAAGACAGGATTAATTACTGAGAGAGGAAAATTGGAAGACTCTCACAAGGCAAGTTGTTTCATGAGCGACAGAACCAACCAAACCTGAGTTCCTCTAGATTTGTCCAATGTATCTGAGCCCCTGCTCCTTCCAACTCCTCCCCCGTGTCCCAGCACATCCCCTCACAGATCCTCCCAGTTCCCACGTTGCTCATCTGGCTGGTGGCAAATTCTTTCCCAGGTTTAGTGGACATGGGTGCATTGCCTGGTGGGTTCACCAGGACAGCTCGCTGTTGCCTCCAAGAGTGAAGGGTCACAGATTTGACCTTCCCCCCTCCATCCAAAAGGTGGGGTTTTTTTTGAAATTTGGAGGTATTTGGGATTTCTGGGACTAAAGCTTCAATATCAGCCTGGGCTGAAATGGAAAGGGAGGCGGAGGGAGCTGGGATAGGCAGATACTCCATAAACTGCCTTTCCTAAAACGAGAAACCCTCCTGGCTGTAAATCTTCAGGTTACTTACACACGCTCACCGGGTTCCCCACACATATCCTGTTCGGGGAGAGAAGAGAAATGCATGTTATCCTATTAACCAGTTGCAGGCACATCTAGAAACCTGACATTACTCATAACTTCCAGCCATACATCCAGCCCACTTAATCCCTTGTTGTAACACGTCTGACTATCCCTAGGACAGGAACTGTTTTTGCTGGCGCAAGGGTGGCCTGCGTGGCCTCCAGCCATCTCTCCAGCCTCAGTTTCTGTGAGCCTGGGAGGGCCTTGGAGCAGCAAAATTCACTTGGGAGCTAGAATCATTCTAGTCTCTGATATACAGGAGAAGAGGGAGAAGGTCTCTGTCACCCACCTGCTCTCTTCACCCTCCAGTAGAGTCTTATACGTCGCAATCTCGATATCCAGGGCCAGCTTGACATTCAGCAGCTCCTGGTAATCCCGCAGCATGCAAGCCAGCTCGTCCTTGGCCTTCTGGAGGGCATTCTGCAGCTCAACGTGCTTCTCCCGGGCATCTTTCAGGGCACAATCCCCACGCTGCTCAACATCACAAATGGAGGTTTGCAGGCAGGAGACCTGTCCGAGGGGAGGAGAACAGTGCAGGTGTCTTCAAGGCTTTGTTTCCTAATTCCTGGACATTCTGGTTTGGGATTAATCCACTCTTCCAATTGCAACCAGAGGAAAAAAACACTGGCTTCCCTTCTCTCTGTCCCCTTTTCAGCTATACACTTTCCAGCTACAGCCTAGAGCAGGTTTAAGTCTACTAAAGGCCAATGTGTCATCTTCCCCCACATCTGAGCTGTCCTCCAATACATTCCCCTTTCCAGAAACATCACCTCTGGGCTTCTCCTACCTGCTTCTTCACGTTTTCCAGTTCACACTGCAGCTTCTGTATCATCCGGGTTAGCTCTGAGATCTCACACTTGTTGCTTTGCAGATCATCGCAATACTTGCCTCTCTTATCCTGAAGCTCCTGAAACTGGAACCAAGAAAGAAGGCGGTCATCGTTTTTGACCGGCAATCTGTTAAGTTGCCAGGCAGACACCCAGGTTGCTTCATACTCACCCTGGTTTGGTAGAAAGCATCAACTTCTTCTTTGCTCTTCTGAGCTATTTCTTGGTACCAGCATTCAACGTTCTTGATGATGCTTTCCATGTCCAGGTCTCGGTTGTTGTCCATTTTCACGATGACTGACGTGTCGCATAGCTGGCGATCTACCTGAGCTCGTTCCTACAGGTTGGGGAGCTTAGTCAGCTGTTAGCAATTCTCAGACTTTGTAGGGCTGGAACTAAGAGCCACGCTGCTCAGCTGATGGGTATAACAAGTCAAGAAATGTCCCTCGGGTTGGCTCAGCAGAAAACCCTCCCTGCCGGATGAGTTGCCACATGTCAGCTGCTGACCTACATGCTGACCTGCAGCAATTCTGTCCACATCAAGGGCAAGGAATTTGAGTGACTTAACCCTTGCTATCCTGTCATCTTCAGCTGCTTTACTGACGTTAATGACAGGGTTAAGCTGGTAGTTTCTTCAGCTCTAATCAGACAACTGCAATCCGGAGTAACGAGACAGACGCATCTCTTTTCTCAGGGGTAGAGTTAAGACACAGCCAATTCATACCTGGAGCTGCATTAAGAAAGGGGGAACCACCCTATATCCAGCATAATCATGCTAATACTCTATCAGCCTTGTAGTTCCATGCTTTCAAGTATTCAGGGCTTGGGGTGAGGGGTGTCCAAGGGGGATCTCAAGCAGCTGAAGGATGAGACAGCACTACCAAACTCCTGGGACTGGCCAGAGAAACTCACCTCCTCAAATACACATTTCAACAACTCCAACTGCCTTCTTAAGAGATCCACCTTCACCTCCAGCTCTTCCTTGTTCAAAAAGATACAGTCTGCATCCTGAAAGAGAGGAGACGCGTTCCAGCCCCATCTCACCAAAAACATTGGAGAAACTCACAGAAGACAGAGGCAGCCCCAACAAAACAGAAACGTGTTTCAACAGGATTTCAAGGGTAGAAAGGTGTGAGAGGGTGAGTCAAGATGCCCTGGTGTCTCCTAAAGGAAAATAAAACCATGCCAACGTGACTTACAGGGATTAGTTTATTTATTACTTAGGACCTAGCTACAAACTCAGAATTGACTAATGAGTATTTAAACATAATTTTTTAATATTGTTCAAATGATTTCTGCTTTTCTGATGTCCAAGAATAAAGGATGTGAAGAGACGGTCAGAAAATAACCAGCGTCTTAGACACCAGGTATTCCAGCGTGGCCTCTCCCACTCTGTCTCCCTTCCACAAATACACCCTCCCATTACACTTGAAGAATGTGCTTGGGGTAGGAAAACTATTGCTGTAGCGCTGATGATGTAAGCTTTGAGGATACATTATTTTTACTTTCTACTTGCATTTGCCTCTTTTTCTGACCCTGCGCCTCTTTACAGGCCTCCCTCCTTCTGCTCATTGTAACACTTTTGCCGGGCATTTGCTAATAATGCATGATTTCAGCCGAGCTTTGCACCAAATAAACCTACTATAGGTATGATGATTTATCTATTTTGAGCTGCTCACCTTTTTGAGCGCCACAAACTCATTCTCCACGGTTGTACGCCTGTTGATTTCCTCTTCGTATCTGTTGGAAAAGGAGAAGAAAAAGGCTGAGGCAAGCAGTGCCATCAGACGCAGAGACATTAACCATCAGGTATAAATAACAACCTTCGCTTGCCCAGAGACTGCCATCAGGCACTGTAAGATCAGTGTCTGGAGACCAGGCATTATACCGTCCCAAGATCAGAAGCTTCTTCATGAGCAACAGCATTAACAATGCAAAGAGTTTGCAAGTGAGACAGAAGAATGTGACATCCCCAAAGGGGATGTGCCACATGTCTGGGAGACATTGCCTGCTGAACCAGAGAAGTGATATGCCAACAGCTAGAGGAGACCTGAAGGTCCTTACTTGCACTTGAACTCCTCCACCAGCTGGCTGGTGGCACATTCTTCGCTGCCCAGTTTTTGCTTTTCACATAGCAAGCAGTCCAGGCGCTTCCGCAGGTCGCAGATGTAATTCTCAAAGTACAGTTCAAGGTTTTTCCCTTTCTTTGGTAGGACGTATTGCTGCAGGAGGCCCCACTTGGTCTCCAGCACTTTGTTCTGCTGCTCCAGGAATCGGACCTGCAGGCCAAAAAATAGCAATTCTTCAAATAAAGAGAAGAACGCAGTGAGTTGACACCTGGTTTAACTGTCTGCTCTCACCTAAGAATAGTATTTTCAGGAAGTGAGAGGCAATATGCCACAATGATTGTAAAACTATCTGCCCTTATTTAAAATTTAAAAGTCACATGTCTAAATTATTTAGAAATGTGAAAGTCAGATGTCTAAATCTGCCTTTCTCACCAATGAATAGAAATAAAGCTCCTCTGGAGGTGCCGCTGATGTATTTTTGGATGAGATTGAATCCCCAGAGGGTGGAACCTGTTTGCCTCTGTTTTTTCTACAAAGGGATCCTAAGGTGACAGCTCAGACTTACCCATCTAACGTTTAGGTGCCTGAGTCAAGATTAACCTCTTTTGCCTCCAGGAATGTCATTGGAACTGTCGCTATATTTAAAGACAAAGTGTGGGGGAAAGGGTCTAATACAGTACAGAAGGTGAGCCCATGGGGGCTGTGACGTCTAGCTGAGCTAGAACAAGGCTGCAATGAGAAATCCAGCCTTGAACTGAAGCCGTCCAGAGAGGAGACACTTGCAAGAAAGTGCAGTGCTACCGTGGCCATGATACAAACACCAGCAAATACTAGGACCAGCGTGTGGCTGAAATGAGCCCTTCCCCAGTAACGAAGATCCCAGTCTGAACCAACATGGCTCTGTGGGGACCTGGACCCCTGCATGGACCCAGTTTGGGGATTCATGGCACCAGCTGGACTGGGGGTTTTGGGGGGGTTTTGTTGCATTTCATTTTTCTGAAAGAAGGGCAAGTACGGAGCAGGTTTGCACTCACCTTGTCGATGAAGCAGGCAAATTGGGTGTTGAGGGTCTTGATCTGTTCCTTCTCCTGGCAGCGTATTTCATGTTCCAGCGGGTCGACCCCAACGCAGAGGGGCTTCAGAAGCCGCTCATCGATGCAGATACCTTGGATGCCATCCGCCTTGCGATCCGGGTAGCCCCTCACAATACTATATCCCCTGGGGCCGCAAAGGCCAACCCTTCCTCCAACGCTACCGTAGCCTACGCCTCCAAAGCCGAACTCCCCAAAACATCCAGTACCACAGACCCCGTTGACATAGGAAATCCTCCTGTTTCCACCCAGGTTGCAGACGCTCCTGCTGCTGTAGGCACCAGCTCCGCATCGGCCGGGTTGGCAGGCGGAGGCAGCGTAGCTTCGACCACAAATCTCCGAAGCTGAACTGAAGCCTCTTCGTCCCAGGACGGATCTCACTGTAGGCGCCTGTCTGCTCATCGTGGCTTATTTGAAGGTGGAATATGAAAGTTTAGGGGAAGCTCTTCTGCAGGAGAGGAACAGAGATCCCGCTGAAGTGCCACAGTGATGCTACCCCTTATATACATTTGGGAAGCTGGCCTTGATAGGATCAGGACATTAATTTAAAGCGCTTAAGGGTTTGGTTTGCCTGGCAGCAATAAATGCTCCTCAAAATGCAAAACAGCACGGCAAATACTAACTACTGAGGAAATAAAAAGGAATCTAAAAGTGCTCTGTGTGCAAGTTGGCTTAGAATATATTACGGTTTGAAGTGCTCCCCTAACTTACGCTAATTATAGTTTAGCAAACATTTTTGAAGAAACTCTTTGTGATTTGTTTGCTGTGTGTCGTTTGGGGTTTTGTGTCTCATGGGTTTTTGTGTATGATGGCATGTTTTGCAGACTTGCACTTTGTGGGGGTAATTTCACAATCTCTCCTTTTTTCTCTCACCAGGTTTGTTTTGGGTGCGGAAAAGTAACAAAAAAAAAAAACACACAAAAGAAAGTCAACAATGGAAAAACACCGTGGAAGTCGTGTTGTGATGGTTGGATCATTTCTGTGCCCAAAACACCAGCAAATTCACTGAGTTATGGGTCTGGATTCGTGTGCAAGGACTCAAAATGCCCCTGAAAAACATCCCCATGCAGCATTTCACCACTGACGGTCTCTTACCACATGAAATACCACCGAAACAGAGCAGGTTGTATCCAGGAACTGAGGCATATTTCAGTTTTCTTACTTGGTTTACGTTCTGTGCAGTCAGTGACATTTTCCCTTGAGTAATGTTGCAGATTCTTAGCCTGAAGTCCATTCGACGCAGTTAAATCTTTGGCCCTTACTGTATTGCAGCTTCTGCCAAGCTGGATGTCGGAGACGTTTTTGATTCACCTTCTGGTAGTCTCTACAGGGAACAAAAAAGGAACAGTAGCACATTTCAGCCTGGTGAGATCCACCTCATTCAAGAAGTGACAGCTAAAAGTTGGGTGACTCTGCCAGACACGTCCTTGACACTCGATGGAGAGCCACCTCCAAGACAAACAGCCGCTGGGTCCATGCTTAGGGGAGCTGGGGTGATTCACCATCCGCAGGCGCTGGTCTTTCTCCATCAACAGAGGAAGTCTTAATGAGTAGATTAGAGTGGACACCAGGGATGGCTTTGACTCACATTGGCAAGGTGAATCTCTGCCTCTCTCCTAATCACCAGCCCCAGGAGGTGACACAGTCAACCTATCTGCCAACCATCTTGGGGCCTTCTCAGACCGACATTTGGAAAGTCAAAACAATAGGGCTCTTTCAGCTCTTTGCGAGTAAATTGTTTGGGAGAAAAATAGACATTATAGTGCCAACAACTAAATGCCCTCAGCCTGTCCTAACTGAAGGGGAGCAAGGCTTGGAGGAGTCTGCGTGTTCTACACACACCGTGACGGTATTTGGAGACACCCGCTAGCTCTGTTCCCTCGTCCTCATTAACCCCCTCCCAAAACATTTTCCAGGAGTTACGATCAGGCAGTACAAATCATGAAAACAGTGCTAAACCTCCTTAAAACATTAAACTTTCTAATATTAAGTTCTTAAAAAGAAGACATGCACACCGAAACCATAGGACGTGACTGCAGCACCGAGATTCACGAGGCTATTAATTGAACGTGTAATTGTGAGTTTGAGGGGCTGGTGGTATAAATTAGTTGTGTAAACTGATAGTTTTGCCCTATACAAATGGGATAATTCAACGTATTTACAGCATGACTTTCAGATTATACCTTTGTTTATAGTATTTTAGGCTCACAGTTCGTACTGGTTGCCAGCACAGTTGGCAATGTCAGCTGAAACAAATATTAAAGACTTGAAGCTAAAGCTTGTAACTTCCCAGATCCTTTAAATTCTAAAGATTTATCAGAAGCAAAATGCATATTTGAACCCAAGATGAGTACAAAAGGCAATTGTTGTGAACTCTTTATAGGGAATCCCAGACCAGAAGCCAGACTGAAGGCTGGTGTGCCAGCGCTGCCTTTCTGCACCCCATAATATGCGTCGGCGGCGTGGGAGACACCTGGAACGTCGCAGAGATGGCAATTAAACATCTATGAACCAACCCTACTGCAGCAGCCCCAGTTCCAAAACGCCTCACCAGAGCCACCGGCTTCCTGAGAGGTAAGAGATTTGGGGCATAAATTACCCGGTATTGGATAAAATTTCTGTGTTAGCCAAATCCCTCTTGTTGCTCCTGAATCCCAGGGAGAAGGCACCTATGCAGAAGGGTCACTTAATATCTTTCAGGTCTTTCTGAGGAATGACGAGTGTTTTGCCTGTTGGTACATAAGACCTCAAGAATTGGCAATTATTTATTGTGAGTATGGACGTGGGAAATGGGAGAGTATTCTCAAACAAAATTGGCACCTTTTTGACTCAAAAAAAAAAGGAGGGGAAGGACTGAAGAAGCAAAAAAAGAAAATATTTTGTTGAGGGGTTTGATGAGTCATTTTGACAACTTGCAATCTGTCCCTTTGTCAGCATTCTTCTCCCTGAATGTGCTGCTGAAAATGGAATTCATTATAAGAACATGTGAAGTTCACTAATTCGTTTGTTGCCTCTGGAGATGAATCCGAACTAGTTCTTAAAATATGTTTTATGCGATAGTCTCAAAGAGCTGTGCTCCATCTCTGTAATTATCCGCAGCCATAGAAAACTCATTGCATTCAGACAGGACAATAGCAATAACCTCCCTGTGCTAACACCACGCGGTAGATGTAAGATTGGGTCGTAACACATATTTTTATACACACAGTTTCTTGGACTGTATAGACTCCTGTCCATATCATTCATGAGATGTTAAAGAATTTATTTGATTAGTGCAGCCTGGTTCCCTTGTATCCTAAAGCCAACGTTGTCCAAGGGAATTCAATGTAGCAATGTATTTTTTCCTCTCATTAGCCTACATCTGCTCTATGTTAGAAGTTGAGGCTGGGATTTTCAAAGGATGTTCCTCATAAAATTCATCAAACACTGGGCCTGGGTGCACCTTCCTCCCTACTTCAGCCATCAAACTAGCCATGTATTCTAATTTCCTCTTTGAGACTCCCTCTATGGCTGATGGAAAGAGATAGGCATCTCCAGACGGTGACTCATCGCATCCTAAAATAGGCAGCTAAGGCAGGTGGGAGGAATCCACCTCTGGAGGGACTCACCTCGCTTCTTATTGACTACCAGAGGCAGTCTAGACAACCAGACAACTAGACCAGGCGCCCCACTTCTGGATGGTTAAAGTCAGGTGAAATTAGTCCCACCCTTTGGGCGCCAAATTTCTTTAGTGCCTTTGAAGTCTTAATGAGAGTACACAACATCACACGCTCTCCAGGTTCGCTCAGTCCCTGCTGCCTGCATACATCATATCTCCATGCCGTGATTAGCGCCTGTAAAGCTGAGGCTGGCAACAAAGCAAAGGATTGGTTTTGATCTTTTTCATGTCGATGTCTTCCTCCCACAGAATTGCACAGTGGACACGAGTGCGGGATGTATGGGAGTCCAGGCCCCTGAATGGGATGGCATCACACTGCCTGTGAAAGCAAAAAGATCAGAAAAGGAAAAAAGAATATTGCAGCTGTTATGAGGGAAGAGCAGTTTCCCTAGAAATCTACTGGAGCCCTTATCCCTTCCAGTTGAAGCCGTTTTCTTGGGCAGAAGAGATTCTCTGAGCCACAGAAGGGAGGAATTGCCCATGGAAGGTGGTCAGGTCCTCCTGGTTCAGCCAGCGGGAGATAAACTTGTCCTTTTGTTATGTTAAAGCCCTGGTGCCCAAGCCCACCTTTGGTTTGATTTGTGCAGCTTTGTGATGTACTGCAGAATTCCGGACAGAACACCCAGCTGGTTCCTGCAGTGCTGATGTTCAGAGAGGCTGGTCACGGGTTTACCGTAAAGCACTTGCTAAATTAACTTATGCGATCTTGAAATGGTGACGGGGGGGTTTGGAGGTGAGAAGCCAACCCTAACTCTGTGTCATTTCCCTGCCTTATTCTTCTCTTGCATAAAAAGTGACAGGATCGTCTATTTCAATGGGAACACCAGAACCTTTATGAGATACTTAAACCCCTCTTAATGAATATTTATGGCTGCTCAATTGTTCTTTTCTTGTCGAATCTTTCTTGTGGTTTTCTTCAGTAGAGATTGTGCCTGTTTTCTTTTGTGCTCCTCATGTTTGATTGAGAAATAGCTTCCTATCACATGAGAATTACAGCGGGGGGAGAGAAAGTTCTTCGGGTTCTGAATCGCAACAATTTCTTCCCATAGGAAAGACCTTCCCTTTGGATTCCACTTTTGTAAAACTCATATCTGTCCAACTTGCCTCTGTATGGCTCATTTCTTTGTTCTACTCGTAGGCTTTCATCAGCTTAATCACAAAACACTGCAGTCCTTTGTGGTGGATTTATGTTACTTATTTGTTGGCTTCTTTTTTTTAATCTGCTCAAATGTACAATAAAATATCTCCCTTTGATCTGTTTTGAAATCCTAAACTGGTAGTTGTAAGATTTCTAAAATTATGCTGTAAAAAGCGACCAGGCACATTCCTGAGTCGGGTTTTTTTTTTCCCTATAACGACCCTATTGCAGCAGATTTTGAAGCGGAATAAAATGTGTTTTGTTGTCACACCTCTGTGGTAGACATGCTATAAAAATGCAAAGAGACTGAGACAATGTCTCTATGAATCTTCAAACACCCACTGAATAGCGTTGGGTGGGAGCCAAATTTGGTGCAAATCTGTATAAATAAGCTGAATTTAAAAGGCTTCCAGAATTTACACCAACGAAAGACTGGATCTGCGTGAGACTTTCTGGGCAGCTCTGCTTAACTGGTAAGACTTGTAACCAGCAGACGTGTCTTGTCCAATTTGGGAACAGGGCACTTCCTGGCAAACACTGAAACCCAGGAGGCAATGTGTTTGGTTTGTTCTCCATGCAATTTATTGGAAAAAGAGCAAAAAGTTTAAAGTTCTTGAGTCATCAAGATAGAAGTGAGGGTGCTGTAATTTATGCGTATGTCAGGACACTAAGCAAGGAAGTTAATAGGAATACAAGCGACGTAATTATCCTTTGCTGACTACAGAGGTGAAATGTGTTTTTTTTTAATTGAGATTTCCTTTATGACTTGCCTTCCTGCGCAGGGGTGACCAAACTGCTCCAAGACAGCGAACAAAGGACATCGCTGGAGTCCTGCCCCTCCTCTCCATGACCCCGTGCGTCTCACCACTGCGACTCCAGCTTGCCCAAAATTACATCAGATAGACTTTGATGAAACGGTGAGTCCTGGAGAGCTCATTTCCAGAAACACTTCCTAGAGCACTCCAGGGAAAGGCTTCTCAGTTAAATATCACAACTTGTTTCATAGATAGCAAAGGCTTAATCAGCAGAAACAAAAAGAAGGCTGGTGGGAAGCAGGAATTGAGTGATAACAAGATAAATTCCCCAACACAAGCACCAGCCCTTTAAAGAAACAGCAGAAATCAAAAGGAATATGATTTAAGTGTCCCTTTTTTGATGTGATCCCGGTGGAGTTTCTCTGATGTGGTTTCACGATGCTACATCCTGCTTGTACCCAGTATGGCTCTTCCTTGTGTGTAAGGTGGAGTTGAGGATGTTTTTACCACTGAAAGTGGAGCAGGGCTTTCATTTTTCTACTTTAGGTCTTATGTCCTGGTTATCCCGACTCTCACAGCTATAGTTTAGATCTGGGTGTTCCCAGGGCATGGAGGTCCAGTGGAAATCCTCACCCCCGGCCAACACGTGCCTTGTGGGTGAGCTGAGTACCCCATGCTCTTGGTGGCTCTGCAGCTCCCTGCACTCCTACTGCAGAGTCCACCAGTGCTCGGAGGGGCTGAGCTCTGGCATGAAGGGCCCCCATCTCCAGCCATAAATCTGGGGATGCGGCTGGGAGCACCAGGGATGTACTGCCTGCCTTCAGAGCTGGCAACGCTTCTGGAGGCGAATCCTCTGTGGCAGGCACCGGCATCTTTGGGTAGGGATGCTCCACCAGCGCTACAGGAGGACCTGCATCTTCTGGACCGTCTACCAGCTCCACATCCCAGGTCAGCTGCGCAGCCAGTGATGGTGGTGCAAGCGGTGGTGATCGCTGTCATGGGGAAATAGAAGCTGAAGCGCTCATGGGGAGGACACAGCCTTCCTCCTCCCCTGCAAACCAGAACTAGATTGTCTAATGTCATAAGGAAAACAGAAAAGCTTGAGCTTACTTACACACTCTCACAGGGCTCCCAAGGCATATCCTGAAGGAGAAGAAGGTCACAAGGTTAGCCATCATGTAACTAGTGTTTCTAGCATTTTCCAGCCTCCTTGTCTCTGCTGAAGAGTGCCAAGGACTGAACAGTGCCCACACATGGTCGTGGTGGTACCCACCTGCTCTCTTCACCCTCCAGTAGAGTCTTATACGTCGCAATCTCGATATCCAGGGCCAGCTTGACATTCAGCAGCTCCTGGTAACCCCGCAGCATGCAAGCCAGCTCGTCCTTGGCCTTCTGGAGGGCATTCTGCAGCTCAACGTGCTTCTCCCGGGCGTCTTTCAGGGCACAGTCCCCGCACTGCTCAGTGTCACACACTGCTGTTTGCAGAGAGGACACCTGCCAGGGGAGACACAAGAAGTCCTTACTTTCCCTGCCCTCTTTCTTGCCACACTCACCCTTGAAGGAGAAATCCTCACTTCTGTTGAGAGTCCCAAGTTGGGAAGTATTGAGGTTGTTTTTAGGAAAGCCAAATGTTTCCAAAATCAGATGCCAATTCTGAAGTAGTACAGAAAGGCTGGACTTGTCCCTGCACTGCCAGACTGTGTTTAAGTCTTGTTTCAAGGATACCAATACTTTGTTCTAATTGTAACTAATAATTAAGGTTTTCCATTACTTCCCGTTATAAACTATATAATGAATTAGATGGTCTGAAAATTATACCAGTTTCTATGGGTGCTGAATTACTGGTGAGTCATAATTCTACCCTACTTATTGGATGCTTTGAACCTGTGTCAGAAGCATTGTCTTCTGCCAGAATTCTCGCTGGAGCAATTTTAGCAATTTTCCGAGTGGCTGTAGCTAATCCAACTATCTAATTTGGTGCAATTAGTTCTTTGCAATAATCAAAATGATCCAACAGAAAATAGGCCAGCAGATAATCCTTCTTCCCTGCTCAGCACTGGTAGGATCCTCTCTAGACCAATGGAGCCAGTGTGAGGCAATGCTCTTTGCTAAAGATGAAAGAAATGTAGAAAACATGACCTGGGATCTCACATCTGGGATCTAGTGGGTAAATATGGTCCATCTTACCTGCTTCTTCACATTTTCAAGGTCACACTGCCTTCTCTGGATCACAAAACCCAGCTCTTCGATCTCTTGCTGGTGGGACTTCAGTTCATTGCAACGTCTTCCCTTTACCTCCTCAAGCTCCTGGAACTGGTAGCAAGGAAGGAGAGAGGTGACAATTAATACTGGTAGTGTAGGCCATATAGGAGCCTTGATTCTGTTCCCAGAGTGAATTAAACTAGAAAAGTCCTCCTGACTTTGCAGCTCCTGAGGCTTCCAGCAGCAAATGGAGCTTTCCTCCTGTAGCTTTCGTTGTTCAACTCGCCTACAACCTCCCCATTCTCCACGGGACTGAGTCCTGTCCCATTGTGCTGTATCTGTTCTGGGGATGTTCTCCTGACTTTGACACTCCAAGAGTTTTGCAGAATGGAAAATTAGGTCTAGAAGTTATAGTGAAACCAGAAGGAAAAAATCACCACCTTTGCACTACTACTTTTGACAGTGAGAGAATTAAGGATCTATCGCTGGGTGCTACAACTTACCCTGGTTCTGTACAAGGCATCCAGCTCTGCTTTGCTTTTCTGAGCTATGTCCTCATACCAGCACGCAACGCTCCTGAGGACACCCTCCATTTCCAGGCCTCGGCTGTTGTCCATCTTCACGATGACAGAGGTGTCACAGGGACTTCTCTCCAGCTCAGCGATTTCCTAAAAGCCGTGTGAAGTGTCAATAAGCTGTCAGGATGTCTCAGTCCCTGGAGTTCTTATCTCACACGCCAGTGGCATTAACATCACCACTGAGTGTCTGACCTGAGCCACAACTCAGGAGTTGAGACTAGATTTGGTCACACGTGCAGCTTGAGGATTTGGTTTTTTTGGAGATCTCAAAGTCTTCCCTATCTGGGATTCCCGCTGCCTCCCAAAGGGAGCCTAATGGATTGGCTTAATCAGGCCTAAATCACCATAGACAAGGAGCGGATGGTAGGAATACCTGCCATCAAACAAGGTTGGGACAGGGGCATCCATACCTGAGCAGAAACACATTTCAGGAACTCTGTCTCCTGCTTTAGGGTTTCCACCTTTGCTTCCAGCTCTGCCTTGGCCAAATAGACACAGTCGGCATCCTAAAAGAGTTTCCGGGCATTTAGAAGTCAAAATGGTACCTAGGCGGAGACCTAAGGCAATTTCATTGTATTTTTAGAGTAAGAAATTTTGTTTAGGAAATGTAATTGGGAAGCTCAGATATCCCCTGAACAGAAACAGCTGAGGGGTCCCAAAGGCATATAAAATATTGTTGAGTTCGTGCTTGAAAAACATCATGATTTGGGCATTAGGACAGAGAAGCTGTCAGGTTAGAATGGGCAGAGGTTTCACGCTCTCCGGCAATACTCTGTGACATGTTTTTCCGTACTTGTCCAATGACTTTTAACATTCTCAAGACCTGGCCCTTGCCTTGCCAGGAGCAGATCAGAGGGAAGTCCTTGGATCTCTGCATCCAACCCTTCCGTTCATACAAATTCCTTACCTTCTTCAGTAGCATAAACTCGTTCTCGGCAGCTGTGTGTCTGTTCCCTTCCTGCTGGTATCTGTTGGGGGAGGGAAGGGAAGGGAAGGGAAGGGAAGGGAAGGGAAGGGAAGGGAAGGGAAGGAAGAGTCGAGTTGTTGGGTCGTTCTGAGACTGGAGACCTTGTTTTTTGGTATTTAGGGGTCAGGGTGCTTTCAGATCTCAGCCTTGTTTTAGAGAGAAGTCTATTTATATGGACAAAAATAAAAGGCCATTAGAGAAGCTGTTTGAGCTCACCACCCTGTGGATGGTTTCTGCTCACTCACTTGCATCTGAACTCTTCAACAAGCTTCTCTGTGTCGTTCAGCTCAGGCTCCATCTGCCCCTTCTCATGCAGCAATGAGTCCAGCCGCCTCTGCAGGCTGCAGATGAAGTTGTCGAAGATGTGCTTGATGTTCTTACGGGATGGTGGGACCTGCTTTTGGAGTAGGTCCCATTTGGTGGCCAACACCCTGTTCTGCTGCTCCAGATGCTGGACCTGCATTCAGAAAGCAAAGCCACCTTCTTCAGACATGTGCATTGTACGGGGACCAGACGAATGTAGGGTCAACAAGGCATCTGCTCTTCTGAGTCAGTGCTCCAGGGGCTTGTTGTGGTTTGAAGGCAATGAGAGGACAAAACGGGGGCATTGCTATCTTCATAATCCTATAATCCTACAGCTGGACACGCTGCTTTCCAATTCTCCAAGGAAGCCCTAGACAGCACAGCCTTTGTGGCAGCTACAGAAATGGAACTGGGGGGTGGAACTGGATGATCTTCAAGGTCCCTTCCAACCCAAATCATTCTGTGATTCTATGATAAATCACATAAGCACATAAACCAGATTGAAATAACATTAGCAGCTAGACCTGCACTTGCAGCCCATGGTACTGGAGCCACACATGCTAAAACGAGCACAAGGTTCAAGTAATAGGATGAGAGGAGAGGAATCAAAGACCTGAGCACGAAAAGGTTTCCTTCACACTTAAATCTCATCATTCCTTTAAGTCTTGTCTCAGGTCTCACCTTGTCAATCAAAGAGGCAAACTGGTTATTGAGGCTCTTCATCTGCTCTCTCTCCTGCTTTCAGATGTGCTGGATTTCGGGGTCGATCTTTACCTCGAGAGGCTGCAGCAGGCTCTCATTCACGAGGACTGCATGAATGCCTTCCCTTCTGCAGCTCCTGCCATGGAAGCCTAACCCAGGACTCCCACCTTCACCGTTGGCATGGACGCCCCTGCACCCCCAGCCTCCCCACACCCCTTGTGTGAGGCCAGAAGGAATCCTTTTACACCCATCTGTGTTTTGGGGGCTTTGGCTGCTGTGCCTCCAGGCTCCGTAACCTCTTCCAAATAGTGCCGCAGGGGGGAAGGCGCTGGTCCGGCAGCGGCTCATGCTGCTCACAGCAGAAGATGACGAGAACTTTCTTCCATGAAACGACCTCCCAGCTGACAGCTGCTGGCTCATGCTGGCAGAGGTGATGGAGGGAGGATGCTGGAGGACAGCAGAGGATGCAGCTCAAAATGGGTCCTCTCTGCTCCGACACCCCTGAGCGCCTCCTTTATACACACCTCAGAAGTGGGGCTTGGTTGATGCAGGTGAATAATTTGGGGTTTTCTTGGGGTTTGCCTTCCCTGGCAGCAATTCGTAGGTTTAAATATGCAAAACAATGCATAACACCGAACATCTGTGAAATCCTATGGAATTTCAGTGTTTTTAAATTGCTCTGTTTGCATTGGAGGATCCCATGGGCTGGGTTTTGTGAGGAGTCTTCTTTGGTTGGAGTTTGTCCTCCTTCCTTATATTAATTACAGTTGTGCAAATGGCCTTAAGAGTATCTCCCTCTGTCAAGGACACGCTGTAAAGGAATGTTCTGTTGAACAGCAAATTGTGAGTTTTGCAGTATCTGTTCTATTCACGCTCGCTCCCTTCACAAAGGATGGTGTGAGTCCACGACGTACAGCCAAAGGCAGCCCAGTGCTTGGAAGCTGGGAACCACAGCATGGACCAGACACGCAAATTTTGTCGCTGTGGTACAACAATGCAAAATATTTCTTTTTTATGAATAGCCCTCCACACACCATCCCCAGTTAAAGACCGCAACTGATGGGGAGGGACTCATCTCTTCTAACTTTTGATGCTAGGTCTGCTGAGAGGCAAGCATGTCTGAGCCAGTGCTCTCCAGAGAGCCTTGCGCTTCTTCGTTGAGTCCAAGAAAGTCTAAAGTCATCGAATCACAGAATGGTTTGGGTGGGAAGGAAGCTTAAAGCCCACCCAGTGCCACCCCCTGCCCTGGGCAGGGACACCTCCCACCAGCCCAGGTTGCTCCAAGCCCCGTCCAACCTGGCCTTGAACCCCTCCAGGGATGGGGCAGCCACAGCTTCTCGGGGCAACCTGGGCCAGGGGCTCACCCCCCTCACAGCAAACAATTCCTTCCTCACATCTCATCTCAATCTCCCCTCTTTCAGTGTAAAACCCTTCCCCCTCGTCCCATGGCTCCCCTCCCTGCTCCAGAGTCCCTCCCCAGCTTTCCTGGAGCCCCTTGAGGGCCTGGAAGGGGCTGGAAGGTCTCCCCGGAGCCTTCTCTTCTCCAGGCTGAACCCCCCAGCTCTCTCAGCCTGTCCTCCCAGCAGAGGGGCTCCAGCCCTCTGACCAGCTCAGACCTGGATGCCCAACTTTTAGAGGAATAAATTAGTGTAGCTGTATCTTCTTGTCAAGTTTTTGGCTTTGATTGTGTAGAACACGTCAAACAATGAGACTTGTGTGGAGAAGACAATAAACAGCTTAAAAAATAGGAAGCTCAGCCACAAGGCTGTTAACTGGATGCTTGTTAATCGTTTAATTGGAAGCAGTGGTAGGCTCAGCCTTGGTGGGCAGACTGAGTGCACCAGCAACCTGCAAAAATACCTTATTAATACAGCTGCTGTATGGCCACTCTCTGTTACTATCCTTTATGTTGGAGCTTGTAATTAAAACCCTTGTGATGCCCTAAGGCAAATAGAAAAGATTTATGAGAGTTGTTTGACAGCCGGGGAAGAAAAGGCTGATAAGTTTAATGTATTTGCTGAGAGCCTCACAATACCTCAGGGGTGGAGCCACGATCACATCTCTGTCCGTGTGGCTTCTTGCCAAAGTCTCTTTCAAAACGGAAAGGCGAAGGGTTTCATTTCAGTCGATCTGAAAGAGATGGGTTTCCCCTGCTATTACGCCACACTAATCCTTAACTTTTTCAGTAGGCTCCAACCTTGGTCAGTGTTTTTTCGGCATTTAAACGTTTCAAATTCCCAAGAAGTGGGATAGTATTTCACATGCTCGTTTCTTTCCTTGGTTTTGCAGGGATTTTTTTTAATTAATTTTTTTTTCGCTCCCTGGGCTCATTGGCCGGCTCTTTCACCACCTTTCGCAAGAAGGCTGGTGACAAACAAAACTGGTTACCAGAAACTTTGCTGGCATTCTGTCTCCAGGAGCGGCTGATGCCAAAGGTTTATTGTACCTCATTATTTGCAAATGTTCTGCGCTGGAACAGCTTGCCCTTAGCCCAGCAAGAGAGATAATTGATGGTATGAAGTAGCTGGAAAGACAACTAGCTTAATTGCAGGTTCTTGACAGCACTATCAATTACACCTACACACAGAAGAGCAGGAATGATTGAAGTCCTGGGTGTCTCACTTGGCTGCTTAAATACAGGCAGAGTCCGTGGCAATCCCAGCTGGAAGAGCAGGGTTGGAGCCCAGGAGGAGGGCACTTGGCCTGGAGCTGCTCTGACTCCATCTTCATTTTGTGCTTCCAGTTTGTCTCTCCTTGGTCTTCCACTGAATCCCCTTGCTGCGTCTGCATGGCCTCGGTGATGAGGTGCCACGATGCACCTCCTGCACCTTCTGAGCAGGGGTGGGCGATCTCAGGGCACTCTGCCTGGCCCCACTGCTACCAAGGAGAGTTTGGCTCCTTTCAGGCAAGGATCAGTTAGCTCAGAGCTTGTGTTTCCTCTCTGCGGTTAGAGCCTACAGGGTCATGGATGGTTTCAAAAGTTTCCTCCCATAGATACACTTTGATAAACAAAACTCCTGAACTTGGGTTTTCACACCCCCAGACATGGCAAAAG
Source organism: Stercorarius parasiticus (assembly GCA_013396915.1). NCBI lineage: Eukaryota > Metazoa > Chordata > Aves > Charadriiformes > Stercorariidae > Stercorarius > Stercorarius parasiticus. The sequence goes on from VWZL01000815.1 coordinate 389,711, forward strand.
GTTCATCCGTCTGGCTCAGCCTCACCCCTGCGTCTGGCCGTCCCCTGATGACCCCGAGTCCCCGGAAAGCAGATGATGCTAACCTTGGTCTGTTCTCAACTGCCCAGCTCAGGCTGTTCTTCTCCCAACTTCATCTCATCCCGCCCAACTCGCTGCAGGAGACAAAGGTTGTGTGTGTCATTTGACAGCAGAGAGTCTCCAGGTTTAAAATACACCAGATCTTCTCCACTTGCTTCCATCTGATGGAACTTGATGTATTTATGTCAGAGCAATTGTGTTTGCTGCAGCTCCCTTTCAGGAGAGGGAGGGTTGTACACATATGTGGGTACCCGGGGAGTAGCTCCCAGGCTAATCACAGCTCATTAATTCACTTGTAATCACCAGGAATTTTGGAAAGAGGCCCAGCAATGGAGAGAGGAGGCCCACAACCTTCATGGTGCTACAATGTAGCCCTGACTAATTTCACAGGATTTTGCCCAAGTAAATCAGGAGGGGACTTCTTGTTCTGGCCACATCCTCACAGCGAAGAGGGATGAGGCCCAAAACTCCGTCAGTCAGAGAGAGAGCGGGAGAGGCCGCGCAAAGACCCGTTCTACACCACTATGGTACAACTATTTTCTCCCACTAGGTGGTGGTATCTAATGCATCTTCAGCCTCCTTCTCCACATGGGTTCTTGGTTGGGATCTTGATGATGACATGAGCCCGTTCAGGCCTAGTACAATGCTCAGAAACCTCTCGGGATACCACTAGCAAGAGCTGGCTCACAGTATTCAGAAGCCAGGACAGCACAGGACCAGTAAGGTCCTCAGTCCTTGTGAGGTGGTGAGGTTTCATATGCATTTGTGCTCTGAGGTTGACTATGAGCTTGGACATTTTGTAAAATATTTGTGCATCCCCTAACGCACCTCTGGCAGAAAAACACCACAGTTACCACCACCTTTAATGACAGCTGACCTGCTGTCATCTTCTTCACCACCGTGGTGTCCTCCCCTCATACCTGAAACCCTGTTCATCGTGTCAGTACTCTTGGAGGCTCAAGCTGTGCTTAGGCACAGGGTGTCAGTAGACACCTTCTTTCAGTGTCACAGTCTGAGCATGTTTACAGTGTTGTGATGACTGATAATACGTGGCCCAAGACATGAATTGACATTAATCTGAAGGATCTGCCTTATGGTCTTCTTCTTCTTCTTATGACTTCAGCTCAGACCTTGAATCTCAAAAATCAAAATGTCTCTGGGCACAGCCTTTGGCAGTCTGTCTTGTGGCATTTTCCATCAAAAATGCATGGGCAATATCTAATTGACATAAGCAACTTAGTGTTGAGTCAACGAGAAATCAGCAGTTGATATGTGCCCGCGCTCCCCACACTGACAACGCACCTCTTTTAGCCACTTTCCCCAGTTTTCATGTGCTGTGGTGGTGAAAAGAAATAAAACCATCTGCCTGATCGTCCCAGCTCAAATCTGTATGGTCCAAAGATCTGAAACTCAGCCTTGGTCTTAGCTGAATACACGAGCTCCTTACAGGTACTAGCAGGAGTTGGACCACGCAACTGCTGAAGGAAAGGAACAGCAATAATTTAGCATTTTAAAATATTATATTTTTAGACAACTGAAATCTTGGACCGGACTTTTCACTCCTGTTTAAAAAGGGATAGTTTTATATGGAAGGAGGTGCCAGAACACTCATCTCCAGAAACTGGAGATATGATTATAGGTTAGCTGACAAGCAGAACAGGTTTTGATATACCCTTCCAAACCATTCCTTCACTAAATTAGCCCGGCACTTAAGGCTACGTACTACCAGTGTGTAAACAGTACTTAAAAGAACTTAGGGGAAATGCTGATCGAGCCCCTCATACGAGCTGGGGGTAAGCAATCTCTTTTCTAGACTGGTCTCCCAGGCTCGTTCCAGTCAACTGAAACAGAGAGTTTGTCTGATCTCCGGCGGGTGATTCATCCCATACTAAGGTAGAGGCACAAATTACGTCTTTTGAATTGCCTCCAGAAGTGCCTGTATCTCTCCATTGACTCTCCCTTCTTCCTTTTCCACCTTTCATTCTACAAAGCAGATCAGTAAAAAAAACCCACAGACCTAACCACAGTGTTCATATTATTTCTTTATTTCTTCTAATTAGGGATGAGAAGCTCTAGGCACCCTGTCTACATAATTAATTTCACAGTGAAACTAAAGCCCAACAATAGTTGGTAGTGTGCAGAATTACCTCTCACAGCTTCCACTTTTTATTGTGAGGAGGGAGGCTTTGTCTTGATTGAAGACTCTTACTCAATCTCTTAGATATAAAATGGGGTTGTTATGACACATCTTATTTATCACTTGGATCATGAAGAACTGAACTGTTTCAGCAAGTTATGTAGAAGCAACCATTAATCATAGAATGGTTTGGGTTGGAAGGGAGCTTAAAGCCCACCCAGTGCCACCCCCTGCCCTGGGCAGGGACACCTCCCGCCAGTCCAGGTTGCTCCAAGCCCCATCCAACCTGGCCTTGAACCCCTCCAGGGATGGGGCAGCCACAGCTTCTCTGGGCAACCTGGGCCAGGGGCTCACCACCTTCATAATGGAGAATTTCTTCCTTATTTTTAATCTAAATCTCCCCTCTTTCAGCTTAAAACCATTCCCCCTTGTCCCATGGCTCCCCTCCCTGCTCCAGAGTCCCTCCCCAGCTTTCCTGGAGCCCCTGGAGGGCCTGGAAGGGGCTGGAAGGTCTCCCCGGAGCCTTCTCTTCTCCAGGCTGAACCCCCCCAGCTCTCTCAGCCTGTCCTCCCAGCAGAGGGGCTCCAGCCCTCCCGGCATCTCCGGGGCCTCCTCCGGCCCCGCTCCAACAGCTCCGTGTCCTTCTGCTGTTGGTGCCCCAGAGCTGGAGGCAGCGCTGCAGGGGGGTCTCAGAGCGGAGCAGAGGGGCAGAATCCCCCCCTCCCCCTGCTGGCCACGCTGCTGGGGCTGCAGCCCAGGCTGCGGGGGGTTTCTGGGCTGTGAGCGCAATATTGCCAGCTCATGTTGAGCTTCTCATCCACCAACAGCCCCAAGTCCTTCTCCTCAGCACTGCTCTCCATCCATTCTCCGCCCAGCCTGGATTTGTGCTTGGGTGAATAAACCGTCTCAGCTGTTGGAGGGTACCTCTACGTGGCATTTTGCAAGCCAAGGTAGACTCACACCACCCACACGCTGAACCTGTGGGCTGCGAGCCAGCGCAGATGAAAACACAGGCTTATCTCAGCAGGGTTTGCTAACACAATCTCCATTTTCGCTGCCACAGCTGACTGCTTCACAGCTTGCACAGGGCTTTCTGCGTTTGTTGAGGGCAGTGATAATCTAGTTTTGACTGAAATAGTGTCGAGACCTCCCCACATGCAGAGTTCTCATGACTGCTTCCAGACTGCGCTATAAAGGTTTGATTTAGCCCTTTGTGGCTCCCCATCAAAACATTAACAGTTTTCATGGCTCTATGGCCATTTGCAAATGGGTCTCCATGGGGGGTTTCCCACCAAGCTGAGTATCTCCCTCCCCACAGACAGCCACCCCCAGCACGCTTCACAGTTGGATTTCTTTGAAAAAACAGTTAAGAAGATCCTACCTTCCATCCGACTGGGGAAAAGACAAAATATTCCTGGTGGGATCATGACACTCCAGTTATCTAAGCGGAGTGTTGCTAAATTAAGTTGACACAGTTACGTTGAACATCTTGAACAAAGTGTCCTGGTAATCTCAGCTGCTCTGCTCTTCATTAGAGCTTTTGATTGGACTTAAAGGAGGTTCTGTGAGAAATTTAGAAAACATCTTCCTACCTCTGCATAGAGGTGACCATCGAGTAAGATGTTGGCCAAAAGAAAGGCTTACTTGGATACATACCATCCAGCTTTGATTTAGGACCCCAAGGGGAAAAATGGGACTAGAAGCAAGATAAGGAGACGTTATTGTTCATACACTTTCTCCTCCTTTCTTTATCTGCAGGTGCAATGCTAACAAAACCTACATGGACAATTCGATCTGTCCCCTGGTTATTTAAAGAGTGACTCCTGGTGGGAATGATGGAACTGAGATGTAGCCATGTCCTAGCTGACTGGATAGATGAGGCCAACAGGACTTGTCCCCTTGAAACACACTTTCACAGCAGATGTTCAGCATATGCTCCCCGCCCCCACCAGTAATCATCATCTTCCACTTTTTCACTATTTTTTTTTCTTGAGGGTGGATCAGAACTCCATAAACTGGTTGGCATATTTAAAGAGCTCTTCCAAAAATCTCATCGTACGCGTGAGAGTCAAGACCTCCCATAGACCAATGCACACACAACAGAGAGGGTTTCAAGCTTTTAGTTGCCAAACACAAAGGTCCCAAACAGCCTGAGTTGCAGAGCGCAGAGAAAGCCTAAGGGAACAGTAGCAACGATCACAATATTGTCATAAAACCTCAGTATGTGCTTGGAGAATTCAGGACCTGGCTGTGCAGGGATGAGAGAACTCGGGATTATGGGCGACCAGTTCAGAAGAGCAGTGACTCAGTGGTGGGCCGGAAAGCCACCCTCGCGTCCAATAGTGAGGGGAGTACCTTCTTCCCATTCCACTGGCAGATATTTGCATGCAATTTTTACTTCTGGGAAACACCTCCAGAAGAACCAGAGCCACTTCCATAGACAGATGTGTAATCCCACCTTCCAGGAGAGCACCCTCCTTCAGAGGTGCATTCTCCAGTCCCATCTGGGGGGCTGTACCTCCCAAATCCATAACCCCCTTCCCCCCCCGAGCCATACCCTCCACTGCCAGAACTGCAGACACCCCCAGAGCCAGATCCCCAACCTCCAGAGAGGGAGCTTCCTCCTCCACCAGAGACGGACCCACTCCTCCCAGACCTGCAGCCACTGCCAGAGCTCAGCCCACCACTCTGGCGACTGCCTCTGCCACTGCCCGAGCTGGATCCTCCTCCATAGCCGGAGCCTCCACCACCACAGATGGAGCCTCCACTGCCAGAGCTTCCTCCTCCTCCATAGCTGTGGCCACCTCCAGAGATGGAGCCTCCACTGCCAGAGCTTCCTCCTCCTCCATAGCTGTGGCCACCTCCAGAGATGGAGCCTCCACTGCCAGAGCTTCCTCCTCCTCCATAGCTGTGGCCACCTCCAGAGATGGAGCCTCCACTGCCAGAGCTTCCTCCTCCTCCATAGCTGTGGCCACCTCCAGAGATGGAGCCTCCACTGCCAGAGCTTCCTCCTCCTCCATAGCTGTGGCCACCTCCAGAGATGGAGCCTCCACTGCCAGAGCTTCCTCCTCCTCCATAGCTGTGGCCACCTCCAGAGATGGAGCCTCCACTGCCAGAGCTTCCTCCTCCTCCATAGCTGTGGCCACCTCCAGAGATGGAGCCTCCACTGCCAGAGCTTCCTCCTCCTCCATAGCTGTGGCCACCTCCAGAGATGGAGCCTCCACTGCCAGAGCTTCCTCCTCCTCCATAGCTGTGGCCACCTCCAGAGATGGAGCCTCCACTGCCAGAGCTTCCTCCTCCTCCATAGCTGTGGCCACCTCCAGAGATGGAGCCTCCACTGCCAGAGCTTCCTCCTCCTCCATAGCCTGAGCCTCCTCCACCACAGATGGACCCACCACTGCCAGAGCCACCTCCTCCTCCTCCTCCACCAGAGATGGAGCCTCTCCTGCCAGAGCTGCTGCCACCACCAGAGCTCAGCCCACCACTCTGGGGACTGCATCTGCCACTGCCCGAGCTGGATCCTCCTCCATAGCCT
>VWZL01000815.1:397913-419612 GCA_013396915.1 Stercorarius parasiticus
GCCCCCCCCTCTGGGGCCTGCACCTGCCACTGCCCGAGCTGGATCCTCCTCCATAGCCTGAGCCTCCTCCTCCTCCGCAGGTGGAGCCATATCCTGAGCTTACCCCTCCTCTACCTGAGCTTCCTCCTCCTCGTCCGCAGGTGGAGCCTGCACTGCCTGAGCTGGACCCCCATCCACCAGAGCTTTTGCCACCTCCAGAGATGACACCTCCACTGCCTGAGCTTCCTCCTCCTCCGTACCCTGAGCCTCCACTACAGACNTCCTCCGCAGGTGGAGCCATATCCTGAGCTTACCCCTCCTCTACCTGAGCTTCCTCCTCCTCGTCCGCAGGTGGAGCCTGCACTGCCTGAGCTGGACCCCCATCCACCAGAGCTTTTGCCACCTCCAGAGATGACACCTCCACTGCCTGAGCTTCCTCCTTCTCCGTACCCTGAGCCTCCACTACAGACGGACCCACCGCTGCCAGAGCTCAGTCCTCCATGTCCATAGTTTCCTCCTCCTCCACCTCCAGAGATGGACCCTTTCCTGCCAGAGCTGCTTCCAGAGCTCAGCCCTCCACTCTGGTCACTACACCTGCCAGTGCCAGAGCTTGATCCCCATCCCTGAGAGCTTTGGCCACCTCCAGATATGGAGCCTTTACTTCTCGAGCTTCCTTCACCCCCGTATCCTGAGCCGCCTCCTCCTCCCCAGATGGACCCACTACTGCCAGAGCTCGATCCCCATCCTCCAGTGCTTTTCCCTTTTCCTCCTCCAGAGATCGACCCTTTCCTTCTGTTCTTGCTGACACCTCCAGAGCTTAACCCCCCCTTTACGCCTTTCAAGCCTCCAGGTCCTACTCCAAAGATTCCAGTAACAGTTGCATTGTGGTCAATGACACCTGCAAGAAATGGAAATGATGTCCACCTTATTCTTTTTACCCCAAAAGATTCTAAGCACAGCTGAGATAATTACTTATGTATAGTTATCATTGTACCTACTCTAGTGGCCATAGTGATATCTTTGAAAAGGGGCAACAATCATTAGCAGAAGTATATATGAAACGTTTTCTCATGTGATCTGGCTCTATTAGCTTATCTTTAACGTGACTTATGACTTACTCTGTACGTGAACACTCAGTGCAGCCCTTCCTGAAAGGCCAGGAGGTTTCTCCCTCCTTTAGCTGGCCTCCTTTATCCACAATTTTTAGGATTAGATTTTTTTTATTCCTTCAGTTCTGACATGCGCCACATAGACGTATAGAATAATTAAGGTGTTCCCCACTTCCTACAAATTTGGTTGAAATTAGCCAATAAGTTCCGGAGTCAGTAGCTCAGTGGTGACATATTAATCTGTATCCATGTGTATTCACACGTGTACACTTGCAAGGACTACCATTAGCTTCATTTCCCCAGGAAAGTGAGACAGGAACTAAGAGGGGTTGTTCTGATGGTAGGCATTAAGTACCACAGACAACAAAACGGCAACAGTACTCTTAAAGCAAAGCCTTGAGATACTTACAGATTGTGGCCGGTGAGCCTTCCTGTATCCTGTGAAGGAAAAGTGACATTGAGATAATGCACCCAATAAAAGTGAAAGTCAGGCTAGGCTCTATCGGTAAGTCAGAGGTCACCCCTTCCAGGCAGCAACTCATCCTGGAGGTCTAAGTGATAGACCGAAGAATGGGACACTCTGCTTTGTACAGGTCCTTCTACCCAGGATGAATAGTTTGTCCCTACCTGTTCTCCTCCTCCTCGAGGAGCGATCTATACATGGCAATTTCAATATCCAGGGCCAATTTCACATTCAGGAGCTCCTGATAATCATGAAGAAGGCGAGTCAGATCATCTTTGGCCTCCTGCAGGGCATTTTCCAACTCCTGAAGCTTTTGCTGGCCGTCTTTGATGGCAGAGCTCCCACGCTGCTCAGCATCTTTAATGGTTTCTTGGAGGCTGGCATTCTGCAGAGGGCACAAACAGAACGTGTCCACTTCCCTTCTACGGGACCAGGGTTGTCAAACCCTTCTGGCGGTCCTTGGAAATTAAAAGGCCTACCTCAATGACAGAACTCAGAAGATACATTAGACTGGCTAAACCCAAATTAAATCCCAATGTAGACAACAAAAATCTCGATCTGCTTCATTTTGAAGAGAAAACATCGTCTCTAGGTTTGCCTCCAAAGGACAACTGACATTATACTGCACGAGTCCCCACGTAAAAGTGACTTAAATGGTTTAGTTGTGATGGAAAGTATCAGCTTTACCTTTTTTCTTGCAATTTCAATTTCTGGTTGTAGTCTTTGGATCTGCCTGATGAGTTCCTGGATTTCCTGGTAACTGCTCCTCAGTTGCTCACGTTGATTTACCCACATGTTCTGAAGGTCCTGGTACTGGTGTGCGGAGAAGAGAACAGACATTTTTGTTTTCTGTTCCACTGAGCAGACAGACTTGCCGCCCTGTCTTGCTGGTGTCTACTCACCCTGCCCTGATACATGGCATCTACTTCAGCTTTGCTTCTCTGAGCAATTGTCTCATACTCCTGCCTGACTTCTTCAATGATGCCATCCATGTTCAGTTCTCTGTGGTTGTCCATGGACAGAATGACATTGGTGGTGCCAATTACAGTTTGCAGCTGGGACAGTTCCTGCAAGGAAAACAAGATTTTGGATTTTAACAGTCCATGTGAGAAGTCCGGGTCGTGTTATGAGGAAAGAAATGGCACCTTCTGGCCAGTTACCCACTGGAATTTCCCTACCTCCATCCCCCAGGTCCTATTGTTCCACCACCAGTATTAATTTTCAAGTGTCTCGTCCAGCCTTTGTGACACACCAGACCCCCTTTTCACTCATGGATGAAAAAGGACTTTGTAAGATCAAAGGCCAAGGTTGATCTGCTCTCCACACCAAAAAAATCCTGTTCAGGCAAAATTTCTGGGGACCTCCAAAAGATACATGTCCTTCAACACCCAAGGGTAAGTTTTTAATCTGAGAAGCATACTCACAGCTTCATGTAAGCACCTGAGGAACTCAAGCTCCTGCTTCAGTATTTCCACCCGAACATCAAACTCCATTTTTCCCATGTAGGCACTGTCCAGTTCCTGTAAAAAAAAAAAAAAAAAAAAAAAAAAAAAAAAACAAAACCAAAAGATAAGCGTATTTGTAGTTCTTTGATGGCAGACTCTCCACTGAAGTACAATTCTTGTGGGACTTGGCACATTTCTTTAAAGCCTTCTTTCCTGGGGTGAAATAATGGCCCACAAATCTCAGATTTCATTTGGAAAGCAATTGGAACAAAGGGAAAGTTTTTGACTCTTAGAAGAAAAGAATGGCTTAGAAATAAGCAAAATGGCCGTGGCAAAAAGTAGAAACATAGATTTCATTAATTCTTCTAATAAAAAGTTGTCTACATTTTCTATTCTGCTATCTAAGCCATCCATAGACATTATTTAACCCCTAATAATGATGTCTCAGCTAGATTGTGATTGACTAGAGGGAGACCAGCACTTCAGATATTCATCTTACAAAGGACCTAGAGGCAATAATTTCTCTCCAGTCCTGCAGTAAAAAGCTCAGGTTTTCAATGACTTCAGTAAGAGGAAGTTAAGCAAAGACCTTGCCTTTGAAAACCTCAGCAACCATCCAGTTGTTGCTTTATTTCTGAGCCTTTGCTTTAGCTCAGTGTCTTGGATTACTTCACCTTTTTAAGCTCCACAAACTCCTGCTCTTTAGATGCGCGCTTGTTGATCTCATCCTCGAATCTGTGGCAGCAGAGAAAAGAGATAGGGACCTCATTGCCTGTCTTTTTCAGTCGAGTGGATCGTCCAAAAGGGAATGAGCCAAGTTTTTGTTTAACTTCAATTTCTGGCAACTGCAAAGACAACTGCAAACCCTCTGCAAAACTATAGGCTAAATTAGGCAACAAAGTGTGACGGATATAGATCAGTTGTAACATCCCCATGATTCTGAACTAAACCCCATTTTTCAGAGCTGTGGACATATATTATCTTTTGGGTGCAGCTAAGCTAGAAGGAGCGACAACTCTTCTCAACTTGACCCCACTGCTCAGCTCTGTCCCTCCCCTCCCCGCTCTCCAGGTTGACCACAGCTACCAGCAGGAGTAGGAGTCCTGGGCTACTCATTGCTTCGGGGAGGAAGGGCATGAAGGAGGACAGGAGGAGGGAATCACAGAATACCGGGTTGGAAGGGACCTAAAGGATCATCTGATCCAACCTTTCTTGGCAAAACCCAACCTTTCTCAGCAAAACAAAGGAGAGTGGGGTAGATCTACAGGGTCTTTGATTTTCCTCTTACTGTTCTGGGTTGTACCCTCACCAAATCTGCTTTAGTCTTCCAGCGTCAAAGTCAAGTCCCATAATGAACCTACTGCAGAGTAGTGCTATAGCGGCTACAAAACTCTTGAAGGTGAGAAGCTGAGCTATGCTTTCCCAGAGCGTGATTATCATTGCCTTGGAAAATTCCAGTATGCCTTTTCCCAGAGAAGCTGTGGCTGCCCCATCCCTGGAGGGGTTCAAGGCCAGGTTGGACGGGGCTTGGAGCAACCTGGGCTGGTGGGAGGTGTCCCTGCCCAGGGCAGGGGTTTGGAACTGGATGATCTTTAAGGTCCCTTCCAACCCAAACCATTCTGTGACTCCCAGACTTGTGATTATTCACCTCTTTTTATAATCCTCAACAAGCTGAAGCATATTATACGCTTCTGGATCCAGCTGCTCCTTCTGGTTCTGGAGCATTTCTAGCTGCCTCTGCAGGTTGCTGATGTAAGATTGGAAGAAAGAGGTGATGTTTCTGCTCTCTTCTGGTCGGGTACTTTGCTGCTGCAGAAGTTCCCATTTGGCCATCAGAGCCTGGTTCTGCCGCTCAAGACATTGAACCTGAAAGGCAAAGCAGAAGAACATCTCAGCCACTGGAACCGATGGAAACACTGACATCAGCATCTGTCCCTGTGGCAAACCAAATCACAATTAATATTTCCAGCACAGTAACCTCTAGAGGTTTGGTCAGGTGGGACCAGCTGTAGTAACACTGGTACCAACACATGAGACAGCTTAGACTAATGCAGGGGGACACTTTTTCCCCCAATCTGTTGCATAAGTGTATGATTTTACTGCTGCTTCTCAAAGTTGATGCTCAAATCTTTGCTGGCTTTTCATCTCTTAAATGCACAATATTTAAGGGGGTGATTGGGATGGAAGGAGACTCCAGTTGTTTCTGAAGTACCTCGGACACCCAAATACGAGAGAAGAGTTCGCCCCCTCTCAGAAGACCACCCAGAACCGCCGCTCTCTTCCTAGATATATCTTGCCTTAGAGAAGAAGGTCAGAAAGACCTTCTAACACGCAGAGCTGGCCTTTCTGGAAAACCAGAGGGATAGCATCTCTCCAGCTGGGACACTGAACAGGTTGTAACCTGGCAGCTGACATCCAGAGGGTTTTAGAAAAGAGTCAAAACCACTCCTATTTTTCAGGACAAAGCACGGTCTAAAACTTACGGGTGTAACCAACACCTTTTCTGTAGGGTAATACAAGAAGCCCTTAAATCTTCACGTGTAAGAAATACTACGAGCTTCCACCCCATGCAGAGACACATGTCACCACCCAAAGGCCCGTGTCAGGTCTGTGTGGGTGGAAGTGTTTTTGCAGCTGTTTTGTTTCTGTGTCTGTGAGTAGAAATGAATGAGAAGTTAAAACCGCAGACAGAGCTGAAAGCATTGTAGTGTAAGCCAAGGAAAGAGGTAAAGAAGAAGGACGAGGGGGCCGCTGGCCACCTGAAAGAGGCTAGGACCTCCAAGCAAAGAAGTCATTTGTTGTTTTGTAATTCGGAGAAATGCAACATTTTCCTTTGCTTGAGAAAAAGAAACAGAACACATGAAAGATGACCAAGTCCATCACCCATTTCTCCTGCTAGCACCAAGAATTCTCAGGCCCCGGAGTATTACTAGCCACGCAGAAACCCTCTTCCTCAAAAGAGAAGTGAGTTAATGTGTCAGTGACATCCCAGTGGTTTGTTATTGTCCTGCCACAAGAGATGACTCTTATCCCTTATACTTATCCCAGGGCTAAATGCAACTCATGCGGCAGTGTTTATAGCAAGCTATTAAGATTTTCACACCAGCATAAGGGAATCCAGCCAACACTGTGATTTTTGGGGCGAGAAGAGGCAACATAAAGGTGTTCCCATGACTCACACAGGCAGAGCAGCATCCCTTATATTTGCCCCTTCCCAGATAAGAAGTGAAAAAGAGAACAGGGACTCACCTTATTGATGAATGATGCAAATTTGTTGTTGAGAGCCTTGATCTGCTCTTTCTCATCTGACCGCACTCTCTGGAACTCGGGGTCAACTTGCACTTGTATTGGCCTCAGCAGGTTGGTATTGACATGGACCTCCTCGATGCCTCTGCTAACACCAGCCTGACCAAAACCCTGTCCAGCCCCTTGTTCACCAAAGGCACTTCTACCAAGGGCTCCTCCAAGTACCTCCCTGCCTGAACTTCCTCCACACATGCTACCGAGCCCTGCTTCACCACCTTGAAAGGCTCCCACAAAATATCCTCTTCTACCAAAGCCCCTATCAAGTTGTCTCCTTCCACCAAATCCCAGGCACCTTCCATATCCTCTTCCTTCTCCTCCATAGCCTCCACCAGCAGAAACATTCCTAAACCCACCAAGGTTGTGGAGACTCCTGCTGCTATAACCATACCCATAACCACTGTATCTTTCTTCTCCTCTGTTGTCTTCACAGTGGCTTATGGTGGATGAACTTCTCCCTCCACCCAGTGTGCCACAGTGAGCAGAAGAAGAACTGAAATTCCCATCCCCAAATCTGGAGAAATGTTGGCTCATAGCGTTGCTTTCAGAGCGTTAAAAGATGATAGAGCAGGTGGGGAAGGTTGTAGCACAAGAGGAGAAATGCGAGCGAAGGATCCTCAGCTCCTCTGGTGGGGGTGATGGAAGTTCTCCTTTATACGTTCTGGAGGAGTTAGTCTCATTCCGTGGTAATTAGCAGGTCTTTTAATGTTGTTATTGGGTTTGGTTCATCAGGCAGCAATTAATGGCTGCCTGAAGAGAGGTCAGAATAAACACCACACACCAATGGAGGAATTGTGAAAGTCCCCAAATCCTGCCTGACTCATGAGCTTTGCTCAGATGAGATTTCCTTATCTCATTAGCCTGCCCTCCATCATTAATTACAGCTCGCACAGTTATCCATGCACATTACCATGGTTTGTTCTCTCACATTTCCCCACCTCTCTTGGCATGTCATTTCATGAGACACAAGGCCGTGATATTGTCCTCATATTGACTCGGGGGTGGCTCACCTTGCTTCACTGCACCACCAGGAGAACCTCCTACAGACAGGAAGGCAGCTGCCTTAGCCTCCCATTCTCCTTTTTCTCCCATTCCCAGTATATCCACCCATGCGCAAGTATTCCTTCTGCAGGGAGAGGGAAGGTGTTGCGGAGCTGAAATAGTGTGTAAAAAACAGAAAAAATGTAATCTCTCTGTATCAATTTTAGCTTTAAATAAAGGGATACAGAATTTTAAATGCAAAAGAGAAAACTCCGAGACAAACTTTAATCGATTAAACCAAACATTTAACTGTTAAAGATTAAGACGGGGTCACCTTAGGGAACAGATGACCCATCACCTCCATATTCTGGGAGTCTTGGCCCTTCTGCTACAACTGCTCCTGGTCTTCCACATGGCAGTAGTTAGACCATGAACTGAAACTACCTGTTGGTGGGTTGCTGTTTTTGGGAGGCCCCAGGCAGCTGAAATACCAAATACAGAGCAGGGCTCCAAGCTTTTCTGCCCAGATTCTCCCACTGAGCATCTGCCTGATCCATCCTTCTTTCCTCTCCTCATCTCTGTGCAGGACTCCACATTTCCAGTCTGAGCACACTCTGGCGCAAGACGTGATGGCCATGGACTCATGAAAAGGCATTTGGGAGCCAATTCCTGCTGCTGACAGTGGCACTGAGAGTCTTCAGCATTGACTAATATCTCGACGACAACTGAGGGCTGGTACGCGGCCTCCAAAAGCACTGGTGGAACAATTTCCACATGGCAAGCATCTCCCCTGTGTCCCCTACACAACAACAGGAGAAGCTGGGCTTCACCCGAAGGGCTCTTCCTTCCAAAGGGGCTGGGTGAAGCCACACTGGGAACCCTTCAGTTATATAGAGGTTGTGTGGTCAGGGCTTTGTAATCCCTGGCTCCACTGGGAAAGCGCCTCATAAATCCCCTAAATTGAAGGTTTGTAGAGAGAGGTAAGAGCCATTATTAGGCCAGCTGATATATCTAGAAGTGGACAAGCTTTTGGGCACTCAGTGACCAGATGAAGGGCTTTTTCCAGCAGTAGACACCATGTTCTCCAGACAGCCAGATGAGAAACATTACTTTTCCCTACCAAACGTGGTCTCTTATAGCCTAACACCAGCAATGGCCAAATGGTAGCCCAGACCTTCCTTTCCTACTACATTTTTTTGTAGTTAAGCTTTACTAGTTACCTACGGTTTACTCAGAATTTCAACGAAGTTTCCTACTGGTTTTCCCCTTTATATATAAAAGTCTGACTTGGACTGAGAATTGTGCGCCCCACTGGAAAGAGTAATTGGGGTGAACGCTAAAAAAGTGTAATGACCAGGATTTTAAAGTGAGTAGGGGGAAATCTGGGAACAGATCCACTTCAACACATTTGGGCAAGGTTTGCCAAAGCATTAGGGTTTTACACAAAATTTTTCCTGTTCTGTTTCAATTGAGCTCAGTATTTTCTAGGTGCTGGTGCATCTCCAGAGAAACCAATGTAAATTGCCCTCCTTCACTCCCATATCTCGGCCAAGCTGAAAGGTGCTTCCAGAACCATATCCACTCCCTGCAAAATTCTCTGTAGGACAAACTGTGTCCGATGGATGTGGAGACTGAAACTCCCATGTGACCTTGGAGCCATTATTAGGTTCAGGTAACGATTAGGAGGACAATATATGACTTAATGTCAGGAGGAGGTGAGATTCTGTGGACATGACCCATGATTCTCCTTGTGAGGTCTGAGCTGAAACAGATTAACTAACGATTCCTCAGCAACATGCGCAAGAGTTTCTAAAGGGTTGCTGGTTTTCGCCTCTCTGTAGAATTTGTGAACGGCTATTTTAGGTGCAACTCATCTTCATCCCTTCTCTTTCCATTTTGAGCGGCTCGTCCCAATGCACACTGCATCAGGCAATACTTCAGATCACCCACACGGATTTTGGAAGGAAGTGTTATGACCTAGGGGAGGGAACACCCACAGACCAAACAAGCCGGCTCCGTGTAGCACAATGGTTAGATAGATGTCTATCCAAAATCACTGCCCTAAATGCATACATCAACTCACTGCGTGAAGCAAGCCAGGTGGCAACTCATGCAGAACCACTGCAGTGATCTGAGGCAGCCGTATCCTGCTTGAGAAGGCCTCCTGCAAACCCTGCATGAGAAGAGCAGCCATCCCACCCCACGTGCCGCATAATCCAGAGCGTGTAGGCTGCTGTTGTGATCGCCGCTGGCACCAGCTCAGCCTTGGCACGACAGACCAAGCCCCACCTGAACCTGTTGAGCTGGCTCTAGAAGCAGCTGTGCATCCAGAGAGATGTCCACACATTCTGCGGATGAAGGGGGAACTTCCTGTGATACCTTCTTCCCTGCAGTAGGTTGGCATTGCTCTTGGATGCGCCTGGGTAGCTTCTGCTCTGATCCTTTAAAAGAAACAGCAAAAGAGTTCCCAACATACATGGACGAAAGGGACCACAGGTTCAACCAACATCTCCTTACCATGGAGATGGGTTATCACAGAGCCTACCAGGGGGTGGAAGTCTTCAGGGGATATTCAAAAAGCCATGAGTCAGCCTGGCTTTTTGTTGTTAGGGTTTTTCAAAATAAGTTTAAATTGAATCCCAAAAGTTATTCCTGTAAAATTGGCTGCCTGAGCTTCTTGTATAGCTGTTGGAGCAAACACAGAACATCCACGTGTTATTCATAGAATCGTTATGGTTGGAAGAGACCTTTAAGATCATGAGGTCCAACCCAACACCGCCAAGTTACCACTAAACCATGTCCCTCAGCACCACATCTACACATCTTTTGAATACCTCCAGGGATGGCAACTCAACCACCTCCCTGGGCAGCCTGTTCCTCCCATCCAGAACAGTCGGTGAAGCAGGTGATGATGTTCCTTCCATCTGGAGAAGCCTCCGAGACAGGCAACATGAGCGAGCCTTTCTGGATGGTCTCGTTTGCCTCTGTGGACCATAAGGGAATGTGGAGACCTCTCTCAACTCCTGGCTTTCAGGTGGTGACGGCAATGCGAGTTGAGCCATCCTCCATCAGACCCACGCCACAGAGACTGCGCCAAGGGTTGACATTTTCAAACCATGAAGACAATTCACAAACAGACCCAAGCTTTAGCTCTTTGAGCACAAACGACACAGGAACCTGCCAGCCTCCACAACCCACGTCCCTCTCCATCCACCTCCCGTCAACCCCAATAATACATGAGAGTAATAAATCCTAGTGCTCGGGCTAATGCTCAAGGAAATGCCTCTATGTTGTTGCAGGGCCATTTTAATCAGCTCAAAATAGAAAGCCTAAATGACTAAAGTCCTGCAGATGACTCAGAAGAAAGATTTAACTACTTTTCATCACTGCCAAACGCAAACTAGGGATCTTTACAAGCCACACTGGCAGAACAGAGGTGGATAAATAAGTACAGTAATGTACTTATTACTATTAAATAACTACTGCACACCAGTACAGTGGGCACACAGCAGCCTGGTACAGTACTACATTAATAAATACAATACTTAGATTTAATAGCTGTGCAGATAAAGTAGACAGACACACACAGAGGATTGAAATGGGAGATCTTGATCACTGGTTGCTTAAATACCTGCATAAATAGGGCCCCTAAGACACTTAGAAAATGGGACTGAGATCACATAGACACACTAATAAAAATGCCTTTCATCCCACAGACTTTCATTTTCTCCCACCTTCCCCCACAGGGACCGACTATAACCTTTTTCTGTGGCCAGTGAAGGCAGCAAGAGATTCTGAGGAGAGAACAAAAGGAAGAGAAGTATCAAAAACCTTGTAATGGCAGAAAAAAAAATGTGAAATGCTGGTATTCTACCAAAGGTTTATACTACTTTGATTCTGAGGTTCCTCATCTCGGAGAGCACCTTGCCTGCAAGAATATATTGTGCTGATTACACAGGTGGGAGCAGGCATATGATCCCACATCTGTGATCTATGGTACGTAGAGATCAGATGGAGTTTCCCTCACCCAGACCTACATCTGGGTGAGACTGAAAGTTGCTATTGGAAAAGAGGCCCCATATCAGGGCACGTTCAGAATTACGTAGTAAAACAGTGAAGCTTCCTGATGAGGAAACTCTAATTAGAGGAGGTCTGGGAAGCCCCTAAGATGGGAGGGCTTTGTTGGGGGTTGATACAAGTGGGTACTGAGTTCAGCTGGTTGGGAATGGTTTTGGGGGGGGAAAATGTTCTTTTGCCTTTGGTAAACAGAAGAATTTTGTGGAAATGCTGTGGTCGACTTGCGCAGAAGCAGGGTGGGGGGAGGATGGGAGGTGAGGGGGCAGAGCCGGCCACTCCAAACAACATGAGCTCAATGGACAGATAAGGAGGAACTTGGCACAGGACCTGTCACTGGCTTCTCCATCAGGAGCTGCTCCATAATACGGATGTAAGGAAGTGACCAGTGGACCACAGCATTTCAGATGATAAGAAGCAACAGCACACCTCTGCTTGCATGGGAGGGATTTCTTTTGGAGTGGAGGAAGGACAAGTAGAACAAGGTGCAGACCAAGACACGGAGTGGGAAGCGGTGGAAAGCCTGTGAGGAGCCAGGAGAGCTGCCCCTGGAGCTACAAACCTCTCCTTGACCATGCAGGGAGCCTGTGTGGTGGCTGCAGAGGAGACCTTTGGCTGTGAGAAAGCCAGGGTTAGGCAGGATGAATTCTACCTGGAGCAGGGTGGGTCGTCCTCTTCCAGGGTAGGTCACTTCCCATCGTGGTCTCGCCTGTTTGAGACGCTTTGAGCAGGGAGAGGGGTGGGCTGTGATAAGGCTTGATTTTAGTCTCTTGTATTTTTCTGATACAAAACAAAGCGTTGCTTTGCCTTGCAATCCCATTAACAAATGGCTGATGGCTATTTTAATAAATGCCTAATTATTCTGGGTTAACAGGAAGGTAAACAAGTCAATAACTTACTTGTAGACACCTATAATATTAAATTATCTATTCAGAAAATACTAATCATAATTAAGATATCTGTTAATCTCTTATTTCCCCTACAAGAATGTGAAAGTATCGATTTAATATAGTGTGTGAAAACAGTGAAGTAATTTTTCTGTTGCTGCTATTATTGACAGCTACAGTGAGCAGACGAGGTAGAAGCTTATGACTTTTTTTACTTTATTGGCTAACCTAATGCAAAATACCGTGCTCTCTGATCCCAGAGAGCTCTTAAAGGCCGAGCAAGTCCTGGTTGCTCCACACACAGCAAACCTGCAGCTGATGCCCTCGAGCTGGGGCGTGTGGCGCTGGAGCAAGGCAGAGATGAAATCTCCAAAGGGTTTCAGGAGGAGGAGAGATACGGCCTGCAGAAAAGAAAAAAAAAAGGAAAAGAAAAATGAGGATGAAGAGGAAACTGGGTTGAACTTCAGGTTAAATGCACCAGGTGTCATGAGAAAACATGGCTTTTTTTTCTATGTGCAGCTGCTCCCCAGCAGAAAAACAGCCAACGTACATGGCATCCGTCATATAAATAGACGAATAATATTCATGCAGCTTCATGATCAAGATCTAAGTGGGAATAAGCAAAGGGAGTTGCTGAAACTTCGGTAGTTGGCACCAGCAATCAGTGCTCACAGGGATGATCTGAGAGTTCAGGAGTTTGGGAACCACTTCTAGGAGGAGCCCAGGACAAGCAGCTGAACCCCATCTGGTCCGACCATGACCCACAGGGTCTAATCACCCATGGTGGGGTTCATCTCACTGCACCGGACCCACTGAAGCCATGGGGAGGGAGAGGCTGGATTCACCCCACTCAGCTGAGCCCTCTCCCCTCCCTCGTTGCAAGGTTTCTTTTAGCAGCCAAAGGCATTAAACACCCCACTAGTCCCTTCCACTTCCACAAAATTTAACGAAATGCAAGAAAAGCTGTTCATGCTCAGTGGATGAGCCCTTCCTAGGTCAGGGGAGAAACAATAGCTCACTTGGTAGCTCAGAGGTAGAGAACGTGCTGAGAGGACTGCGGCAAGCATCAAAAGACACTGTTTATGATCGAGAACAATTTTAATAACATCCCTTCCCACAGGAAGTTGAAACAGCTGGAAATAATTCTGGCAGATGTTCAGAATCCAGTAAACACTCTGATTACAGGCATACAGAAGAAGTGGGTCCCAGTGCTGCCTTCTCTGGGCAGAGCGTCATCGCATCGGGGAGGTTCACCACACCCAGTCACACTCAGGTGTCACCTGGGGTGGCCTCTCAATTGGCTTAGAGCTGATAATTAGTCCAATCAAGGTCAGGCTTTGTGATCAATGGAGTACATCGCTCTTTTGAGTTATTGGCACCTCAATTGCTATCATTAGCTCTGCAGCATCAATAACAGCATCCACAGGACAACAAAAGAGGCAGAGAACAAGTAAAGCAGCACAAAAAAAGCACCAGAGCTTTGGTCCTTCTCAGACTAGGAAGGTGTAGGCATCATGGGATGCCCAACTCTGAAGGAGAGCATTCCGACTCCTCTAGCTGTTTAGGCTCTTCGCAGAGCTAGTGAGGAGATGCAGTCTAGTGCCACCCCCTGCCCTGGGCAGGGACACCTCCCACCAGCCCAGGTTGCTCCAAGCCCCGTCCAACCTGGCCTTGAACCCCTCCAGGGATGGGGCAGCCACAGCTTCTCGGGGCAACCTGGGCCAGGGGCTCACCCCCCTCACAGCAAANGCAGCACCGCAGGGGGGGTCTCAGAGAGCAAAGGGGCAGAATCACCAAGTCTTTCCCAAACCGTGCTCCTTTCAGCTCTTGCCACACCAGAAGCAGTTGATAATATACAAGAGTTTTAAATACAGTTATTTATTGTCATTGGGAACCTCAGGCGGGGCCGTCAGTTGTCTGTGGGAGATGCTGTACAAGCAAAACCAGACACACATTGTCACCAAAACCCCTTTGGGGCCACAGGGATGCTGGCTCTGAACCTTGCAGGGAGATAGACTGCTCACACTTTGCAGTAGAGAGTAGTTTAGATCTATCTTTTATGCATTTAAAATATTTTCTGAGCCCTCTAGTGGCGCTTGGCACAGTCAGTGCTTTAAAAACCATCCAGAGCAGCAGTTTGCTGCACACCTTGGTTTAAAAACAACCACCGAGCCCTCAGCATGGCCAAAGGACGCCCAGAGCCTGAAGTATCCCATTGCCTTTCCCAGTGCTTTGGTAGCCTGGGGTGAGTAGCCTCAGCCATCGGATCCAAGCACGCCTCTCTCCCTTTTTCCAGTTTTTTGGTTTTTAGTCCCAATTTTCCTACCTAATATTCCATAAAAAAGACCAACCTACCCACCCCCAAATGCCATATCCCACCAGAAGTCTTTACAAGTGTAACAGTTTAAAAATCGCAACTCCTACCTTGAAAAGAACAGAGGCAATGGATTTGTTGAGGATCTTGAATTGCTCCATCTCCAGCACTTGCAGCTTCTGGACCTTGGGGTCAACATCCAGACTGAAGGCTGCCAGGAAGACTGGGTTCAGGGTGACTTCTTGGGTGCCAGCAGATGGGATGGAGAGGAAATAGCTCACCTTTTTCCAACAACCAACCTGTTTTCACCAAAGAGATTTGCCACACCACCTTAGGAGCACTCAGCACCAAAACGCCCTCCCAGCTGAGAGCTTCCAGCCTGTAGGAAACACTTTGATTCCCACCATTTCTGGAGAGATTTCTACTGCCGAGCACAAAAACCATTTCTTCCTCAGCCCAAAAGGTGTCAAGCAGGCTGTGCTGCTGCCAGGGGCGACACCACCACAGCCACTCTTGCTCTTGTTCAGCTGCTTCGCTTCAAACAAACAAGGCCATAGCACAAACCCAACCTTCTAACAGAGGACCAGCGTATTTCCTCTTTATATGTCTGCGAGGCACTGCGCTTGGTTGGGGAGGTGAAAAGAAAGTAATGCAAGCCAGCTGAAGGGCTTGGTTCCTTGGCTGCCAGCCCAGCCTTTTCTCCAGCAGATTTCAAACACCTGAGAGCTTATTCTAGGGACTTCAGAGAGCGGTTTTGTAGGGGAAGAGGAAGGGAGGCTGGTCTGAGGACCTCCGGGACCAGCATGAAGTGGCTGTCCAAGCTTAAGACAAGGACCAGTTCCTGTTTCAGTTGATTCTGGCCCCATATTGAACCCTCTAAAGATCAGGAAAGGCAGAGAACCTGCAGCTCGGACAGACCTGCCACAAACACGGTTGATGGCAGATGCAACATGCTGCTTGTCCTCTCACCTTTCATCAGGCTGTCATTTGTGAGCCATGACTGCACTAAGAATGGAGCCCGTCCTTCCTTTAGGTAGTGGTTTTACTGCACAACCTGAAATTCCCATCTCAGCCTGACCCGTAATTTATGGGAAAGTCAATTTGTCATTGGCCTGGAGGACAAGAGCGAGTTCAGGTGTGTGTGAGAACGGGGCAGTGTCCCTTGCGCAGGCTGCAAGCCCTCTAGTGGCATTTCGTGGCCCTGTTTACCCCGTCTTCACAAGGTCTGCCCAGCAAGCCCTGGTCTCCAGGCTGCAGGAGATGCAGACTTGCTTCAACCCATACTTCTAAAGAGTGGATGTTGTCATGGCATGTCATGCCATCTCGTGTCACATCATGTAGACTTGCTTCGACCCATACTTCTAGTTAAGAGTGGTTGTTGTCATGCCATGCCGTGCCGTGCCATGTTGTACCATGTCGTGCCATGCCACGTCACGTCATGTAGACTTTCAGCTAGGCCTGATGGGCACCAGCAATAGAGCTGGTGAGAAAATGTGGATTGTGGGGTCGTGAACATCAGCCGTAAAGGAACATCGGCCTGTTCTTAGGGCACAGACAGTGAGTGCAGGAGCAAGATGAAGGGCAGAGAAGCACCAGCATCCATGCCAGAGTGGGGGTGAGGAAGAAGAGGAGGAAGGGTTGCTGTCAGCACCAGATGATGTGGTTGCCATAAGTTCTGTAAATCCTGCTCTACCCATCCCAGCTTTAGCTGAGAGAGCATCGGATGAAGTGGGGCCAAGAGGGAGCTGGGCGTGCACCACACCCACTGGCAGCACTCCTCCAGGTCACCTGGCTGGGTGGAAGCCGATGTTTTGCTCAGACACACGTAGCACGGGAGCAGCGTGTGATTTGCTTACAGCTCGTTGAGCTCTCTCACAGGGCAACGGGGCTGACATCAAACAGGAAGAAAAGGCTGGGATGAAAGGCGCTTGACTGTTGGCACCATCTCTACAAAGCTGAGGTGAATATTAACTTAGATGAAGGGCCCGAATTCTCCTGTCAAGCCCTTGATGATGCTCTGGGACACAGACTTCTTTGGATCCCAGCAAGCCAGGCAGCAAGATTCACCGTGCTGGCACACGACATCCCTGGAGACCGACAACAGAACCAGTCTCCCTCGTGACGAATCCAAGGCGAGAGCAGACAGGATCCAAAGAGGCACGGAAGGAGGTGTTGTAGCACCTGAAAGAAAAGACCAGGAGCACAGCTTGAAAATGCAAATAGAAGAGCTCTGCTTTGCTCCTTAGCTAAGTTTCTTTAGTAGCTACACGGCTTTAGGTGTGTTTGTCAATGTGTTCCCTTATGGGAGCTTTTAGTTCTTTGACTGTTGGGTTTTAAAACCCCTTCCAAGCCCAGATACCTTGTGGTCATTGCTGCTTTCATGATACGCTGATTTTAGTCTCTCTTGAGAAGGTCAGTGAGATTTCTAGTGAGTATTTGAGCTAGTTTTGAACTTAGACAGGTCGAGTTGGAGGTGAGTGAGCTGGGGGTGCTGCGGACGCTGTTGGAAGTGTAGACGAGGACCAGGGGATGCTGATTTCTCCATTTAACCTCCTATAACCTCTCTGCACCTCAGTTCCACTGCCCTGAACATCTCGTCCTTCAGGATCATGAAGGACTCCAGCTGGTCAGGAGATACGTGCCATGTAAATAACAGCATCGAGGATGCAGGGGCAGATTACCTCTCAGGAGACAACGTTCCCATCCCTTCAGCAAAGCAGTGCCACTCCTAAAAGCAAATGTTTCCTGCTTACCAGCTGCTCACTGTCGTATCCAGCACGGTTCCAAAGCGGGTGAGTCTCCTCCATATTTGCACAGTGACCAACCCAAGGGAAGCAATCTTGGTAGCTTCTGAGGCCCTCCCATAATAAACATGATTAGTAACAATTAAAAACTCATTACAGCTCTAATTACAGCCAATATAATGCCACCTGGATTCATTCCCCAATAAGCTCATAAAATATTGTACCTATTATATTTCTTCCCATGTTCTAATGCAAAGAATATTGCACGACTCACGCCAGGTTATATGATAGACATCTACCTGCTCTCCTCTCCTTCCAGCAGCTTCCTGCGCATGGCAATCTCAATGTCCGGGGTTATCTTCACACTCAACAAGTCCTGATATTCCTCCAGTGCATGGCCAAGCTCCTCTTTGGCTCCACTGAGGGCTCTGCAGAGTTCATCCCATGTGCTTTTGGCTTTGTTGAGGGCAAAATCTTCTTTCCATTCCACCTCAACAACGCTTGGAGGAAGGAAGAGTGCTCTGGGTCCCACCCGCTGGGACCTCACTGTCCTCTGAGCCGTAGGGCATCAAGCCAGCAGTGGCCTTGCAGTAACCCAGCTGGTGACTGGACAGACCAGCAATCCCAGGCTCTATCTCACAACCCGGCGTTACTCGGGCTGAGTGATGGAGACTCCGTGGTAAACACAAGGAGTAAGGCATTTGCCATCTCGCTTCGAACTCCGGTCTTTGCAAGCCAGAAAACACAGGCAGGCTCTCAGCGGCACCTCAGCAGAGCCCACAGGAGACTCCTGGGGGCAGATCTCATACCTGCACAGGCAGCACATCTCCTTCTCTGCAGAAAACCAGGACTTTCAAACCAACAAAAAACATATTTATTCTGCATTTTTTATCCTTTATGTCCAAAATGGCAACAGCTCTACCAACAAGTATTGAAGAGTTGTCATTGCTTGATCACACTTAGGCTGTTTCACAAGTAAATTCACTTATTTTAAGCAAAACAGGCCCGGTTGCTGCAAATATGGATTTACTTTTACACTAGAGCTCGCAGCCAGCACAGCGCCCCGCGGAACGGACGAAGGGGAGTCCAGTCACTGGGCTGTTACTCTTTCATTCAAACACAATGTACTTGTGCAATTAGCATTACTCCCTTTTTCACGAACACAGCAGATGGGACAGATGATAAACTCCGGCACCTCCGTGTTGTAGCCTGGCCCCTCTCCAGGAAAAACTCAGGGAACTTCTAAAAAGACTGTGGTTCTCTGCAGGATGAAGCCTGCGTCTTCAGCTTCCTGGGTCTCGACACACTGGAGACCTTCACCCTCTCCGAGGAGTCCCAAGGAAGTCCCCAGAAACACTCTGGGCCTTCGCACGGTATTGATCCAAAGCTGTCCTTGGAGTCTTCACTGGGACGAGGAAGCGGGAGGTGACTTCTTGGCCTCTCCCATCCCAACCTAGAAATTTTAGAATCAGAAATGTCATTGTTTCTTCAAACAAGAGAATAAGGCATATTATAGCCTTGTATAAATGTCATATTAAGAGGTCAGGTGTGTCAGCTGAAAGAATATTTGGGGGAAAATAAGAAAAGTGGCATGGAAGTAGCACTAGTTCAAATAAGAACTATCATTTCTTCCTCATTTGTGTTTTCATTTAGATGGCAAGGACTCTGCAATACAGACCTTCTCCATTTCCATACTTTTATCTGACAAACACCGAGGCTGCACCAGGATGGTGCTCACACTGCGGCACAGTCAGGGTTGATTCACCTACTGGTCTGGCTCTCGCTCCTCCCAGTGCTGGAGAAGAATCCAGCCAAGCATTAATCAAGTTAATTTGGCTGCAATGGGATGTTATTTAGAGAGGGCTAATGACTAACCTGGCTGGGCAATCTGGAGTTATAATAGCAGGTTCAAGGCTGTGTCTCATACTTTCACGCTGCTTTTTTTCATGAGTAATTTGGGTCCACATAGCGTCTTCAGGCCTTCCCACCGCTCCTGTATGAAGTGCCGGTGCCCATGTAAGAGCCCTGCTCGTCAGATAGATGGTGCTGCTTGTCCTTCTGCTGGCCAGGTGTGGAGGATGACCACTCTTCATCATTAACCACCCGCTGCAGACCTGTCGCTGGTGTCCTCCCCCATTGAGGCCCCCAGGGCGCCTGTGTGTGAGCTCTGGGCACCATCAGGACCAAGGCACTTCATGGTGGTGATGGGTTGGCTGCGTGTCCTCTTGGGATGCCAGCCATGCCAAGGACTGGTGCTCACTGCCACATCCCAATGGCCACGTCCAAACTGCCCCATCCCAACGGCAGTGGTCAAACCACCCAGTCCAACTGCCACATCCCAGCTCTCATGTTCAAACCGCCACATCCCAATGGCCCTGTTTCAACCACGCTGTTCTAACGGCTGTGTTCAAATTGCCAAGTCCAACAGCTACATCCCAGTGTCCATGTTCAAACCGCCCAGTCCAAATGCCACAACTGCCCGGTTCAGACCACTATGTTCAAACCATCCCATCCAGACAACCACGTACCAGCTGCCACTGTTCATTGCCATATCCCAACCCCAATGTCCCCACTGGTGGCCCTGCCTGTCTTGCTTCTGAGGTGCCCATCAGCCAAGGGATGGACACTTCATCCTGCTACACTTGGGATGAGCATGATCCCCCCACCTCGTGGCCACCAGGGTGACATCGCATGTTCCCTTCCTGTGTCAGACTCCTCACAGCCATGGATCTTCCACCATGCAGAGCAATGGGGGGACTACTGTGGAGGAGCAAGATGTCACCTCCTAAGGGGAGAGAGAAAGGTCATCTTCCTCTTCCTCACCTCAGCTGGGCGCTCAGTGATTTGCACAATTAGGACAGAGCACCGTAGGCATCACCATTCCTTATGGCCAAAAACAAAGTGTGTTTTCCATCCCCTGGGGACCGTTAAGTGATAAGACAACACAAAGATATCTTTTCATCTGTCTGCAGTTTATTGGTAATGAAAGAACTTGGAGGAAAGGGGTGCTGGTAAAAAGCAACCATGCTGTAGGGTTCATGCAACAGAAGGTTTGCAATAAGGCCATACATACGTCAAGTCTGAAGGAGAAGAGGGAAAGGAATCTATAAAATATTAAAGCTGCCAAATTACTCCACCGAGGGAAGGTGGACATCTCCAGAGACCTGTTTCTCACTCCTAAATCTGATTATGAGACATTATCACGTTTCTTCTGCTTACATGAATTCCCGATACAGCTGAAACAAGCATGTGGGTACCATGCAGGACACGCGGAAGTCGCAAGGGAAATGCGGCCATTGAAAAAGAGACCTTAAAAAGTGAAAGGAAAGAGCAGTTTTATACACGCTCCTCCTCAGCCAGCGCGGCAGCCTGGGGCAGCAGTGAGAAGCGCAGGGAAAGATGCTCAGATGAGCTCTGCAGTCCCTGGTGCCCACAAGGGAGATCGCTCATCCCTGGAGAATGGTGGGATGGAGACACGAGAGAGCAGCCAGGCTCTGCCCACAGGATGGTGTTTCACGGCAGATCTCCCCTTGGGCAGGGTGATTTCAGGAGGTTTTGAGCTCTGAGGGAAACAGTTCATTTCTTGGCTGGGTACCGGTTCAGGATGGAAGGGATTGTGCTGCTGGCTGGAGAAAGGAAAAGATGCTTCTTTCCTTGGAAGGACTGAGGTCGGGGCTCAGTATTTTACACCTGAAGATTTGACCGTTGTGGTTGTGACACATCTCCGCACAGAGGAGGATCCGCCCCCTGTGATGAAGTTGCCGCCTCCGGAGCTGCACATTCTCCCACTTCCCGAAGAGAAGCCACCGCTGAGAATTCCGCCTCCCATTCCACAGCTGCCTCCAATGATGCTTCCTCCTCCGACCGCACATACTCCTCCTCCCATGCCACTGCCGGCTCCAAAGCCACCAGCTCTGCCTCCAGCAATGGTGGTTCTGCCAACCACAGCTGCAAGAGAAGGAAGGGCTCACTCTACATCAAGTGACAGCCTGGGAATCCTCACGAAACCCAGGGTAACAGCCATTCTGCAGAGAAGATGATGTACAGATACTTACAGACATTTACGTTGGATGGGTTATCTCCACAGAGCCTGAACGGGGAAAGGAAAGAAGCGGTAAATCTAACATAATAGAAGGCAATTAAGCTCCATGCAATTTCCCGAGTGCTCTTTCTATTTCCTGTTTCATTTCACATCAATCAAAACCACCGAGAAACATTCCCTGTGGGGAACTTGTTTCTATTTTGGGCTTAAAATCTTGATGAAAAAATGAAAGTAAATCAGATTCAAACATTAAATGGTTTGTGAGAGATGATTAAACCTCAGTCTGTCCCAAGGAGAGACAATACCTTGGTCAGGCCGAGCTGACAGCAGATCTCACCTGTTCTCCTCTCCCTCCAGC
>VWZL01000816.1:5129-62150 GCA_013396915.1 Stercorarius parasiticus
GCCCCCGACGGCAGCACGCTGCCGTTAAAAATTAGCCGTTAAAAATCAACCGCCCGCCCCAGGAGAGAAGCTGGGAAAAGAAGTGGAAATGGAAGCGGCGGAGGATTTCTTTGCAGTGCCAGCTTTCGGGATGTTTCCCGGAGCGGCATCGCAGGGATTCTGGGAAGAGACCCCCACATGGGGAGTGAACGGTCGGCCGCGCCGGACATCATCCCATCCCCGACATCATCCCATCCCGGCTATCATCGCATCCCAGCTTTCGCTCCCCGCTGCCGGCTCCGGCTGGGCGGTGAGCGGGAGGAAACGAGCGCATGGAAACAAGATTTACCGGATAAGCTGCATCCGAATGGCTTTTGGCCCTGGCCCGCCGGGATTGAGCTGGGTTATCCAGAGCCACTATTGCCGGGAGCCGGAGGCAGCCGGGGGCTGGTCTGAGCAGGAGGGCGAGGAAAAGCACTGGGCGTAGGAACCAGCCGCAGCCTTTGGATGAAACTCCGGCTTTTCGGGCCCTGCTGTTTATAGGAAGAGCGGGGGTAAATATTATTGCAGCTACGTACTTGCCTTGTCAAATAACAGCAAACAGGCAGCACCTGCGCGGCTCAGGATGCCGGGGAAATGGCCGGCAAAGGGAAAGGAGGCGTAAGGAGGGAGCTCCAGGAAAACCCAGGCTGAGACCCGATAGGAGATGCCGTTAGAAGAAATATTATCCGCCGTGGTTACAGAGCCAGCACGGCGGGGAGGACAGTGGTGGCACCTTCCCCGTCACCCCTGGTGGCCGCAGCCTGTCCCCATCCCTGTCCCCATCCCCCCGTACGGCTGCCGGCGTTGGAGAGAGGTGCCACCACCCAAACCCGAGCTGCTCGGGCAGGATGGCCCCCCGGCCGGGTCCAGAGAGTGGCGGGACGAGGAACCTCGGGACGGCGGGGCCGAGGTGGCGTTATCCGGGTTTTGGCGTCTGACATTCTCGCCCCCCCCTCCCAGCTCCGTCTCACGCGGGTTTTGCAGGAGTCAAGAGGGGAAAACCCACCTCCTGCTGGGTGAGAGCGTGGCCGGCCCGGCTGGGTCCTGCGGCAAGGAGCGATGCCGGGGGATGAGCGTTACTGCCCGAACCGGAGCGGGGATGGATGGCTCGTTTCAAGCCCGGCTCTTGCCAGGGTTGGCGGCCACCACCCCCTCACCCTCTGCCCCTCTTTTGTCTTTGCAGATGCGCTGGCTCCCTCCCTCCGAGGCTGGTTCTCAGGGCTGGAAGTCCCGTCAGTTCTGCTGAATGCCGGGTGAGTGCCGCTTCCCCGCTCCCCTCCTCCTGCGCCGGGCTGGTGGCCTAGTGGCCACCTCCACCCTCCTGGGGCTCTCTGGCAGCTCAAGGGTGGCCAGACACCCGCACTGCTGAGGCCACTTTCCAGCAGGCACCGTAGGTCCGGGTGCTTTCCCCCCAGGAAGGGGACACCTCTGCCACCATCCACCCCAACGCTTTCCCGAATATCCCAGGGCAGGACGGAAAGGCAGGTCCGTGCCCGGAGGGTGTAGCGATGGCACGGTCCGGCAAACAATGGCGGCATCAAGGCTGCCCAGCTGAAGGCAACCTCCGCCTCCCAGCGCGACGCAAACATCTCATTAAACCGTAACGAAATCTCTCCGAACGAGAAGCGCGGCCTTACCAAGCGCCCCGCCGCCTGGCAGGGCTTTGATTACACCTGGGACATCTTGGGATGGAAAAAGCCTTGCGAGATACGCTTTGCAAATAACTCGGCCCTTCGTGGATAAATAAACAATAACGATTCAAATAGAAGAGGGGAAAGATGCTGGGTCGATGCTGAGCATCGCTCGCCCTGTGATCCCCGCCTGCCCCGAACATGCCAGCTGCTGATGCCTGCCGGGAAGCCTCCTGCGCCACATCCGCACCCACCTGCGGAGAAATCCCAGCGGATCCAAGGGGGCTCTGGCATCGGCTGCCCGTGCCGTCGCTCTGCCCGTCCGCCCGGCCCCCGCAGTCCTGCGCCATGGCCACGAGGCTCCCTCGCCCGGGGAGGGCAAGAGGACCAGCCGTGGCTGCAGCCGACCCCAGACGTGGATCCGCAAAGCATTTACCAGCTATTTTAGGCCCAGCAGATAAAAATAGGGAGCGGTGAGGCTTTGGGAACCAGTGGTTCTTCCAAAATATGGAACGTGCCAATGTTTCCAGCTAAAATGTAAGCAGAGCCGTATTTGGGAAGGGGAGATGAGTGAATGCCTTGGAAGAGGGCCACCTGCCTGCAGCAACCCTGGTAGCCGCAATGAGTGGCGAGGATGGAGGGTCAGGGACCTCCTGGCTCCCTGCCAGGCTCCTCCAGCCGGGAAGGGTTACGGCACAGCCCAGCGAAGGGTTTCGCTGCCGCCTTGGCTCTCCCGCCTGCGTCCTCTCCGTATTTGCCACATGGAGCCCACCAGGGCAGGGCTGAGCTGCAAAATGCCCCCTTAGGAAGCGCCGACCCCGGCCACCGGCAAAATAACCTCTCCCCGCAGCACAGCGACCTCGGCCCCTGCCAGCGCCCCTAACCCTCCGCTGTGTCCTCTCGCAGGTCTCAGGTGTGTGATGGTGGCCTACAGTCAGTCTTGTGGGTATTAATGGAGTCTTCCAAGGCGGCTACTGGGTTGGCGTGCTCTCCGCAAAACCACAGTGTGCTGGTAAGGCTGTGGCACGGCCCTGGGCTGGGTGAGGGAGAGGCGGGTAGAGGGGCGAGGAAGCCAAGGCCATGTCCCTGAGGAAATGGGCAGCAAGGCGGACGCGTCCTTGGGGTTGATCCCTGCAGGGCGGCATGGCTGCTCCCGCTGCGGCGCGGTGCCTCCAGCACCCAACCATGGCTCTGCCATTCCCGCGTTTACCGTTGTTATCTGGGGCGAGAGTTTCGCCAGCCGAGGAATGCCTCTCGGCTTTGAATTACCCCCGGTAATCTCATTTTGCTGCCGTCCTCGCTTCCTGCCTTGGATCAACAGAGACTGAATTCCTCTTAAGTGCAAAATTCAACTCAAAACTTAACTCTCAGCTTCCCAGCTGGTGCCTCCTCAGTTAAAACCCCAGAGGCTACAGCCATCTGGAGGAGCAAACTGGGACCAGTGGGGTCGTCCTCCTCTGCCTGGCCAACCGGCACTGGGGTGCCGACAGCCCTGGCTCTCCCCGCAGGCATTTCCCACCTTGCCCTTTCCCAGTTAAACGACCGTCCTTGGAGCATGGGCTGCTCCTTTCCTCGCTCGGTTTCCAAAACAAGCCTCCCTCTCCCCCAGGCTGCGGCACGGGAGCTTCCCCACGAAGGAGGAGACATTAACCACAGCCCCTTTTCTGCTTTGCCTCAGCCCGAGATCGCGTCTGCTTGCTTTTTTTTTTTTATTATTTTTTATTTTTTAACACCTCTCTCTGTTGTTACAGGCTTGAAAAAAAAAAAACAAAAAACAAACCTCACACAAGTTTGGATTCCTCCAAGACTTTCCCACAGCCTCTATCACACATCTGCTCTCCTAGAAGAAAAACGAAAAGCATACCTAGTAATAATATTTTCCTCTTTTACACTGTATATTTGTAAGAAAAAAGAGTGTGTTACTTCTGAAAGCATGGTTTGACAGGCATTGCTGTAGTGTTTGAAACGTCTTTTCAAACAGGACCATAGGAAAGCAGACTACAAGAAAAGAAAAAACCCACCAAAACCAAGAGCAAGTATTTTTGTACCAAACCTCCTAAACGGGACAATCTTACACTGGGTCAGACCACAGGTTTTGTGCTTGACTTTCGAATGCGTGTAATTCAGAGTGTCCATCCCCCCTCCCACCCCGTCAGCTGCATGTCGAAGGCATGATGTTCACGCACGTGCGGACGTCGGGACGCACGATTCGGGTTTGCCGGAATTGTGCTCCCTCTGGCACAGGAATTGCGCTCCGGCTGTGTCGGCGAGACGTCTGCGGACACTTACAGTATTACCGTTTTCTTCCCAGTTGTACCAAACGACAACCAGGCAGGACAATCAGAAACTTTCTTATGGTGATTTTTTTTACCTTAGGGCTATGTTAATAGCTTGCTGTGCAGAGCTTCGGCATGGTACAACGGCTCGGATCAGGGATGGGCAGAGACAGCCCGCACATGTAGCAAGGTGACAATTTGCCTCCTCCTCCTCCTGCCATGACTGCTTGAAGTTGTTACGGGCAACGTAAACTGCTGTAATGAGAAAAAAAACAAACCAACAAGCCCTCGGTTCGCCAGCTTACTCGAGGTTGGGTGCGAGTCCCAGGCGAGGGGCTTAGCCACGTGCCTACCGTTATGCCAAAGTGCTGGGCTGAACTGGGGTTTTAGTGTCAAGGTTATGCCGGTCCGGCGGCTCGCTGTGTATAATTTCCCTGTTTCCACGTGCTAAGACAAGAAGGGAGGCTGCTAACACCCTTGGGGCAGTATCTGTAACCTTTACAGAGGCAACGTACCAGCAAAGAGACCGCTTGACTTAACTAGTCTTTCCTTCTCCTTGCTCCAGGAGCAATTTGGAAAAACAAAGAGCAAAGCAAAGCAAAGCAAAGCAAAACCTCAAACAGATGTCAGTTTCTTACAAAAGGAGGTGCAAAACTTCTCCTTCCATTGCATTTCCCCCCCCACCCCACCCCACAGTACACTGAGGTCATCCGCTGCCCGGGCTTCGCCTTAACTGCGCCGAAGACACAGGGTGCCCGTGGCCTTGCTAAACATCATAACCTTTTTTCTTCCTCCTTTCTTTTATTCTGTGGGTGGGCCACGATAAGACAGCTGAGATTTCGGCTGCCGGAGCCAGGGCGGGGTGGGGGGAAACTGTCCCATTGGGGTCTTCTGTAAAGAGCGGGATTGATAAAGGCGACGTGAGAAGAAATCAATTCCAAGACAAACCTCTGAGCGGCTCTAAAAGGAACGATACCAGCGTTTCCAAGCGACGGACTAACTCTTTTAGCAAACTATTTCCTGTACTTTGTCTTGTGGAGAGGAGAGAAGCTTCCACATTGTCTACTCCGCTTTTGGAAATATGTTTAAAGGTACTTTTCTATTGTAATTTTTTAAAAATAAAACCAGTGATTATTATAAGTTATGCACAGAGCGTCATCGTGTGCTGTGTATCTGGTTAGGAACAGGGGGAAGGATCCTAACACGCCCTTCGGGGCCTCGGGGAACAGCAGCCTCCTTCCTCCCTCGGGGTATTTGAAGGCAACGGACGTGATTTTTCAGGGCAGATACCTGATTTTTCAGGGCAGATACTGTCGTCCCGCTTGGCTGCCTTGGATCTCTAGGAAAGCTCCAAAATCGAGGCTGGAAGGATCAGCAGGCTTTAAAGAAACGGCTCCAAGTTTACAAAGATGTTATCGGTTAGTTTTTAAACCTACTAATCTTGGCACCGAGCACAGGAGCTAAGCTGCGATTTTCCATGAGCTCAGCCACAGCAGAGGCAAACGTAACCTAGAGACCAAGGGCCAGATTATTTTATTTATTTATTTTTTTAACAAGCTGAGAATTTTGAAAAACTCGGTTTCATAAGCCCCATCTAGAAATTCCTCCCCCTTCCTCCGCTCTGCCCCCGCCCCGATAAATGCGACCAGCGTCCCCAGGAGCCTCAGCCAAAAGGCCAGACACCAAAAACAAAGTACCAGGAGCGAGCTCCAGCTTAGCTAATGCGTCCCGGAGAACGGCGTGTAAAGAACATTATTAAAGCAGGCTACAAACTGTCGAGGGCGGAAGAAAAAGGCAGGGTGGTGTTACTTGAAACCCCCGTCTGGCAGGGATGAGGTGGGGAGTTAAGCCCTTAATGTTGGATGCTAATCCCGGCGCGGCCACCGCAAGTCACAGCTTTCTTTCCGAGCTGCATTGAGGGGAGAGGTTTCTTGGCAGGCCCCGGGGTAGGAAGAGAAGAGAGCGACAAGCTGCGAGCGCGAGGAGAACGTATTGCTCAGCCCAGCTGCTCTTCAGAGTGGCACGAACTGGCCGACACCACTGTCCCAGCCATCCCTTTAGCGGGACATGCAGATGCTTTCGGGAGCGGATTCAACAGCAAACATCCTCCAGCTAAGAAAGCAAAGAAACGTGCACGCATCCTCCCGGACTTTGCCTGGGCACAGCATCTGCTCCGAGATCTGCCCTGCGAAAGGAAAGCGGGGCCTTGCTGAAAATATTTAGCCTCTTGAGCCATTTCTTCTTTTTTAAAAAAAAAAAATAAAAAAAATAAAAAAAAATAAAAAATTTCCCCTGTAAATCAAAACATTTTCGGCTCCGTGCTGATCGGCATTGCCCTCATCGGCGAGGGGCGGGAGCAGCAAGCTGCTTGCCTGGCCCCAGCATCCCCTTTGCCCGTGGTGACCTTTCCCCATGCGGCCGGGGGAACATTCCTTCCCCGTGACCGTCGGGGCCCTTACAGGAAGGCCTGGGCTGCTGGCTGACACCAGGAGATTGCAAAACGGGGACCAGGGACTCCCGGGCCAGTGCTGGCATCCGATACCAGGGCTAAGTCCCGGGGGAAAATGAACAGGCAGAGCTGGAAAAACCAAAATGAGAAAATTTCGCACTCTCATTGTTTCCACTTTCCCAAGTCTTTCTCTCCCCATCCCCCTAACGCCAAGGCTAAGCTCGGGGAGCCTGGGGGGGATGCGAGCAGCTCCTTCCTACGCATCCCTGCACCCCTGCATCTCTGCGTGGAGGTTTGCTGCCCTGAGGCTTCCCGCTGATGGGCAGCAAGCTGGAAGCGATGACGGCAAAGGCAGGGAAAGGGCTGTCAGGAGAAGAACACAGCGCTAACTCCCCACATCGGATGGATGCGACCAAGCGGCGGAGGAACGGGAACAAGACGGGAGAGAAGGAGAGCTGCATCTCCCAGAGGATTGTATGGGGGGGCAGGCAGCCTGGGCAGGCAGCAGTGAAGGCAGGGAGTAGGGATTGGTGCCGGGGGAACGGAGAGGGGCCAGCCGGGGCAGGGAAAGCAAAGGGCAGACAGAGCCGGCGCCGAGGCCGGCCGGCAGCGCCCGCAGCCCGGACGGGGCAGGGAGGAGGAGCGAGCCCAGCACCCGCTCCTGCGGGCCTCCTCGGGAAAGGAGGGGAAGGAATAACAAGGCTGGGAGAGGAAAGATGAGACAGCCCTGGGGTTTGGCCAGGCAGCTTTGGAGGCTGAGACGCAGGCTGGGAGGGAAGCCGGTGGCTAAGAGTAAAGAGGTGGCCTTGCGGGGACAGCTGGGGCCAGGGCGAGGGCGCAGTGCTCACCGTGGCTGTGTAACACCGTTATCCGCCTCGCTGCCACGCTCAGGCTAGAAACCAAGATGATGGTGGAGCTTAAAAAGCAAAGCTAAGAAATACCATTAGCAGATCCCTGAAATGCTTCTTCTAAAACACGGGGAACCACGGTCAACCATTAGCAGAGTCTGGACTTCATCTCTGCAGTCTCCATAATTAATAACTAGCTCAGGAGGGAATAGAGAATGCAACGTAACTGATGGAGGCAGGAGGAAATCGCACAAGTACTTCAGGCCTTGGATGTAAGCCCAGAAGTGCAGGTATAGTCAAAAAATTAACTTAATGGAAGGACAACCTCCTGCCTTAACCATCCTTTTCCACTCCGCACAACGTCCCACCCATGAGGCTGGAGGAGTCCAACACGTGGGTCCCAACCACAGAAGCGCTGATGGGTTTTCGGAGTCAGGGCTGTTTTTTTCTGGGCTGCTGGGAGCACGTGGGTAAAAGGGGCCTCAGGAGGTCTCTGAGCCGACCTCCCTCTTGCAACAGGACCGTTGCCAACAAGAGATCAGGGCAGCCTGGTCTTGTCCAGGCGATGCTTGAAACCTCCTTGGATAGAGACACCTCCCCACCAGCTTTTTTTCCCCAATATCCAAGCCAAACTTTTCATGTTCCCCTATTATGTCATCTGCTGTGTCTGCCAAAAAGAGTTTGACCGCATCATCTTCCTAATTGCCCTTCACATCGCTGTACCCCTGCTTAGATATGCCCCCCAGCCACCTCTTCACCGCAACGAGCTGTCCCAGCTCCCCACTCTCCTCCCAGGCCCTCTGCCCCAAACCTGATTAGCCCAGGAGACCCAACCAGAGTCCCCCACCATCCCTCTTTAATGGAGGGAGGAGGCCCAAACTGGACACAAGTTCCAGGTATGACCTCCCCAGTGCTGAGCAGAGAGCCAAAAGCTTCCCGTGCTCTGCTGGCCCTTGCTGGAGCGGTGCAGGCTGTGTTCACCTCATTCGGGAAGAGCGCAGCTACAGCCATGCAATACCCAGCACAACAGAGAAGCTGCCCTCCTGCCGAGAGCCCTGCCGTGTCCAGACAAGCCCTCTCTTCTGGGGAACTGCCGCTCTTCCTTATCTGCTTTACAGGGATGTGTCCGGAGAGCCTGCGCAGGACCGACAAGACAGACATGTTTAGGAACGAACCTACGTAGCCAGAACAACAGACCCGAGAAGCTGCGCAGAAGCAGACCCTCTCTCCCCTGGGAGATTGAGCCCCAAACCACTTGGCCTCTGCGTTACATCAAAATGCCGGCCCAGGCTTCCCGGACTGTGCAGCACTGCCTTTTGGAAGCCCCCCCAGAGCCAGGCTGGGCGGCGCTGTAGCAATGCCAGCTACCTGAGGCGGCCAGGAACGCTGTTTTCAGGTGGATCCCTCTCTTGGTGACAACTCAGCGGTGGGCCTGGATGATCCAGTCATATCCCCAACGTTGCCAGCAGCCGAAAGCCAGTACGGGGCAGATCGGGGACCAAGCTATCCTCTCCCCGATGGCTGCTAGCGGTTAGCCTTACCAGTCTTAACCAGGCAACAGTAAGCACTCAACCTGACTGGACATCCTCCCCCAGGTGCAGTAGCTGCCAGAGGCCCCCGAGGCAGTAACACACAAAGGAATTTAGGCCTGGTACATTAGCAGCGACCGGAAAGCAAGCAACAAAGCTGGAAATAATGAGATGTCAGTGCCATAGTTGCTTCTAGTCATCTGCAAATGCAGCCCCTCCTCATCAGCAGGTACCGGGGAGCCCAGCTCTCCCTGGTGGCCCTGCACCGCCTGCCCGTGCTCATGTGAAGTGACAGCCCTCGCCGGCTACATCCACGTGCGGGGTCTTTAGACCGTTTGCCAGGGCTCCCTTGCCTCTCTCTCCTCTGCTCTCTAAAAGCCTTGAATGATCATGATGAATTATAGATTAGCTCTGGTACATACCGCCTTATGTCAGTTTTCTCATTCAAGCATACAAAATCCTGCTGTTTTCCATCCCCTTCCAGAATGATCATCGTAACGGAGGAGGTGGAATAACTCTTCAGTTAGAGCAACTTTTAGAAGAGAAGCCAGTAGAGCTCCACGTTTAGAGGTGTGACACCCCATGGCTATTCAACTTGGACCTTAAAAAAACCACAGCAGTGCTTTTACTTTGGCGGTGAGGAGGAGCAGACGAAATAAAAGGTATGGTTCATGTATAGAGACACAAAGAAGTCCTAATGAGCTCCTCCTGAAGGGTCAGTGCAGCCCCTGATCCCCACAGGGAGGTATGCCGACATTGCTAAGGGATGCCTTGCGAGGATACCTTTGCAGAAGCAAATCCTAGACCGCAATGCCTGTCTAGAGAGGAAGAGCTATCAGCGATGCAACCCGGCTTACTCCACCAGCTCCCTCCTCCTCCACTTTCACCACAGAGGAACTGGCACACCTCCCTCCCAACAAGATGGAACTAGTATAATATTGAGGGGGAAACAGAGGACTGAGTGCACGTCTCCGGCTGCTTGCAGACCCCAAAAGAGCCGTGTTTCCCTTGGGAATAGCTCCAGCGACTGCTGCAGATAACTGTCCTTGCAGCCACAGGCTCGAAGATGCAATTGTGCAAGCGAAAGGATGATATGGACAGCCAAGATATATCGCGGAGAGCTCTGTCATTGGGAAAGAGTGTCCTTTTCCCCAGGGCCCTGTCCATATGTCCATCAGCATCACAGGGGGTGGGAGCTGAATGCCTCTCTGCTCCTGGCCGATACGGCAGGGGAAGAAGAGAAGGACGCTGCATCAGAAGAACAGCTCATCAGTGCCTGCATTCCTCCATTGCCCCAGGGGGTCAGAAAGGGCAATCGACATACTGGACCTGAGGGAACAATGTCCTTGCTGGACAGGACACGCATGACCTGAGGAGCTTCAGGAGAGTGGAAGAGGCAAGCCCTCACCTGGCAGGGACAGCCAGAGACCGCACTGAGGTGGGTTTGCCAAAGAGCATTCCTGAAATGCATGAGAGGAAGGTGCCTGCCATGGACTAGATCACCATTGTAGGTCCCTTCCAATCGAAATACTCTATTCTATGTTCTATCTTTGCCAAGGGCAGCCCGAGTCCCGTTATCTTCCTGGTTAGCAGCAGACGCTTCCAGGCAAGGAAAAGAAAAATGGAGTAACAGGCTCATGGCCCCCAGGAGAGAGCATGATGCTTCTCAGCAGCCCTTGGTACTGCCAGACTGAGGGAAGAAGGGTTTTGCCAAAGAAAGCAAGCTGAGGGCATGATGATTTTGGCCACTGGGAGAACCATCTTGCCAGACACAGAATACACGC
Organism: Stercorarius parasiticus; assembly: GCA_013396915.1. Classification (NCBI taxonomy): domain Eukaryota; kingdom Metazoa; phylum Chordata; class Aves; order Charadriiformes; family Stercorariidae; genus Stercorarius; species Stercorarius parasiticus. The sequence goes on from VWZL01000816.1 coordinate 15,668, forward strand.
GAACACCCTGGAGAAAGATGAAGTAGGTTTAGGTTTTTAACAGCTGTGAACTCTTACGCTGAACTACAGTGAAATGCCCGATTTGGACATTATGCTGTGAAGAGACTGAAGTGGACTGGAGCGGTACTAAAATGCTTTCAGCAAGCCGACTCCCATTGATATAGTCTGAGACGTTTTCAAGTTGCACCCTTTGATTTTTAAGAGGTCTTGGAAAAAGCCCGTAAGGACCGCTGGGAGCATCTTGAATAGAGAAACAAAACCCAACTCCCGAAACCCACACAAGAGAGAGGAGCTCATGCTTGTTTTCTGAACTTGTTTTCTTCACGACTGCTTGTCTATATTCCATGCCACCTCTGACGGACCAATGTGAGCTTCCCTTCAGCGGTTTTTGAGATGGTACCCTAACAAGTTGCAAAACCTATTATGCCCCCTCTGCTAGTACAGCAGAGAAGCCCTCCTCCGGTGAGAGAGCATCTAATCCTGTCTTTCCAACTGGACATCAACCGGACCTTTTTATTCCTTTGAGCACTGGAGCCTGACAATGCCAGCAGAGCACACAGAGCTGGTAGTGAATCTTCCTTTCCGGCCCTCCTATTTTTTGACCTAACATATTTTTAATCTCTGAAAGTAGCTGGAGGCGTTTTCTTTAGACTCCTCTATTATCTCAATCACTTGAGCAGAGAAACAAAACAGGTAGCCTAGGTTACAGTCTGCTTTGCAAGCTTTGGTTGCAGAGAAGGAGTAATGCTATGTTAGATGACTAAGAAGTTACACCATAAAACCCACCCCGAAGGTATGAAAGGCAACTCAGAGCTCACTAAGAGCTCTGCTGTTGGCTGAGCACCACCACCACCACCAAAAAAAANCTACCGGCATTTAGCAACTCTTTACACAGGACTGCCGTGCAACACTGGAAGTATTGTCTCTTTCTCAAAAGAGCAGTCTTTAAAATCAAGAGGATAAACGCTACACTTACAGAAGTATATTCCTCCTCCTGTGCTTCCCCAAGCAGACGTAACTCGTTCAATGTGACAGCAACAAAGCCTTATTCTTCATTTGTTCGTGTGTCCAGATCCAACGGCCTCTGCTTCAACCCCCGATACATCAAGCAAGACAACGGCTCACGTGCGCGCAGCAGCAACCTACTGTCGGTGGGATATCGTAGTCACCTATTTGATCTTTGATCCTAACCCTAGAAGAGCAGAGAAACAGCTCCTTGCCCGCAGTGCCATGAAAACAATATCAGCATTGACCGACTCTGGTTCAGTACATAAAAAGAAGTTATCAAGAGGACATAATTTGGCCACGTTCCACGTTAGTCTGTACTGCACAGAACATCAGGCATCTAGAGGGAGCTTTCATTTAAGGTGGTTCCTTCCCCCTCCCCAACCAAGAATGATAAAAAGATGAGAGTGTTAGCCCAGAATAATAAGTCCTTGAGAAGATAAAAATATAGCAAAGATTCCTTTACCTCCTTGAAAAGGAAAACGCAGCAAGCACAAAAGATGTTCATTCTCTCATTCTTTAAGGAAGCAACACTGGAAACCAGCATTGTAAGTTTATTACTTTAAAAAAAAAAAAAATTGCTTCAGTATTACACTGTCATTTTATTTCCCTCCTGTCCATAGAGTAGAATTGTGCAACACACGTGCATCCACTACAGTGACGAGGAATTGCTGAGGGCAATTTCTGATTAGCATTAGGAAGCTACAGCTGCATTGCCATCCTGCAGCCTACTGGGAGTTCGGGAGAGGGATTTTTTTCTGAGTTTGAGCCTCAGATACCACAGCCGTTCAGTACAGTTCAGTCCCATGGCAAGGAAGAACATACAAACCGTGGGCGTATTTGACTGTGAAAGAAACTTGCCTGCGGCGATTTTAGGAAAAGGTTTTCCTGAAATAGGTAGAACAAACGCTGTATTCGATTCTACTAGAAAGCCCCTCCTAATTCCAGGTAAATACCCATTAAGCAATGTAAAAGCAGAGTTAAGCATGGAACAGGAACTCCTGCATTACATGCTGAGCACCATTATCACTCTAATGCCAGGAGGCAACTAGTGAGAACCTCTTACTTAAAGACAAATTTCCCATTAGCTAATTAAATTAAACTCTAAATTTAGTAGTTCATACTTGCTCTTAAACTGACCTGCTTCATCTCGGCAGTTGCTGGGAAGGGGGAAAACACATCACATTACTATATACAGTCAGTCTTTCTGCGAGCAGACACTGAGCCCAAGTGGCAAAAAGCCTTTATAAAAACGCATGTTTGCTCCAGAATTCAACCGGTCACTGTTTGCCAGGAACGACGTCAGAGTAATCTTTTAATACTCCAGCCAAGTGGTCATTGTGAGTCTTAAATCGACGTTTCTTCTGAGAAGCTGGTTTCTTCCTCCTCTGAATAGGAGCCTACAAGAAGAAGTAAACAGTAGTCAAAAGATCTGCCCTCCAGCTGCGACAACTGACCTGCTGTATGACGCTGTGCTAGTCATCCCTTCTGCAAAGAAGAGCCCTGCTTGAACCAGGGGCGGACAGGCGGGGAAGGTGCTTGTTTTTGCAAGAAGCACCGGCATTCCATTCAAATCCAGGCAGGGAGATGACCCCGGGGACAGAGCAGAGTCTCCGTATCCCACACGCAGTAGTAAAGCTGGCGTTTCTAAGTTTCCAAACGCACCCATGCAGCTACGGAAGCAGGTACATGCTCCATAATTCTATCTACAATTACGTGCTCAAAGACGCATTTAGCACGTAAGGAACCCCTGAGGAGTGCCTACATGACGACAGGCATTAAAGCATCTAGTGTAGCAACTACCAGAAACCAGGAACAAGTCCTGTGTGGACGGGCTCTCAGGGAAGGACAGTTTGAAGCCAAGTGCAGAAGCGAAAAGACCTGATATATCGCATACAAATAAATGCAAAAAAATAAAATTCTTTGAAGCCAGGAAGAAAGCATCTTTGGAGAGCTTGCAGACATTTTGGCCTCCCAGTAAAACACGAGCGTACTGCACCCGGTTTGGAGAACGGTGTGTGTGTGGTGGGAAGCACGTTACACGGTTCTCATCAGGATTTCAAAGCTATTTATCAGAAAAGGAAAAGTTAAAAAAGCCCCACCCTTCTCCCAGAAAAGTAACTATTCTTCTACTCCTAGTACGTTGTGCGGCTTCAAGCAGAAGCTTCCACTTGGGAGCTCACAGGGATTTCTGGCATTTGCCCTCTTCTCGATGCTGCTTGGATTACACTGGCTCAAACAAGTTACAAAAACACTGACTGCTGGCTACAGCATTGTTTTTTGCAGCTTCTTAAAATTGGTCACACTTCCCCGAGCTACACAAAGCAGCTGTGCATAGGCTCACCAACATGTTTTGGAATTAACACTGCGGGGTCAGTTAGGGGGAATCTCCTGCAAAGATCTGTAATTTGTATCGCTTACTATTTTCTTTGGTCCGGTTTCTTGCATGGAAGAAATACCCTGTCGTTTCAGATACTCTTCAATTTTTTCCTCATCCATGGAATCCACGGGAATGCTCCTCCACAGCTTCTGAAATTCTGAAAGACCAAACAAACCCCTCAGTTTATATCCCAGTGAGCAAACCCTGGGCCAAGCCCCCGCACGAAGGGAAAGAAAGAGATGGATTGCAAACGCTGAAGTACGCTGGCATGTCAGTCTGCGACGGTACAGATGCAGCGGTCACCGCCAGCAGGCACCCAATTAGCGCAGCCTTTACCCACTCCAAATGCCGGATGCACTTCCCCCCAAAAAACCCCAACGAACAACCACCAAAACAACCACAAAACACCCCCAACACTTAATGGAAAAAGATGAGCTGACAGTCATCTGTGCTAACTGCACTGCAGCATCAGGAACACCCACAGGCAACATATGCTTTTAATGTTGATTTGCTACGGAGTCTCTCTTTTCGCCTACCATCTCTATAGCCGTGTAGACTGTCAACGTGCTTTATAAGCCTCAGTTCAAAAGATCCTGGTGAAGGGTAATAACTAACCATAAATGGCAACTTCATTTACACATCTTCAGCTGCCATTGTCTTGGGAGACTTGTCATCTCATAGTCCAATTTACTGAAGATTCAAGACATTTCACTTCAGTGGGCTGAAGCTCGTTTATCACTGTAATACAATACATACCGTGCCGTTCAGATAATAAATTACTAAAATTCCTCTGGTGTTAAAAAGAAGAGAGATACCTTAAAAACCACAGCAGCAGGAAAAAAAGACAGAGACAGTAAGTCTTAATTAGAGCAGCTGCCATCTGCCTGCACGCTTTCTGCCTCATGTAAAGTTTCACAGAGCCTCTGGAATGCCTTCTCCAGGCAGCGGCTGGTACAATCCTACCTCCCTTCATTCCCCAGGCAGTAAGTTAGATATATCCTGTCAGCAGGTTTGGCTAACAAACTATAAATAAAACACGAGGCACACATAGCAACGCAAGACTAAATTTTTTTCCCTTTATTTCCAGATAAATTTAGTAAACAGTTGTCAAAACAACCACAACTTCGGCATGCTTAAGAAGCTGTGCTGTGCAGCCGGCGACGAAACGCTCCAGTGACGCTCTGCCACAGATACACTGGCTCTAAACACGCCACAACGAAACGGCACTGTACGGAAGACGTACGTAAGAGACTTGGTTCCTGCACTTGGACCCGTTCCCTTCCTCAAGAACATTGTTTTTCTATGAAAATACAACGCTTTCAGTCTCAGGTCCTTCTTTTCTTCCCCAGTGCCAACAGTAAGGGGCTGTTCAAGCTTTCCAGGAAACAAAAGAAAGGAATCTCGCCAGTGTAAGAACAACAATGTTCATTTTTGGTAATGCAGCATTTTTGAAGAGAACTAAATCCTGTCAAAACACCACTTTTGGTTACACGGAGATAGCGCTCAGCCTGTTTCTCATACAGGCTACACAGCACAGCGGGATCCTTGAGAGCGCTGTTTTCAGATAACTTAATGCAAGGACTGACACTGTAGTCAAGACGTTCTCCATCTGCTCATCCATTTTGAGCGTGATTCCGGGTTTTCGGCATAGCTTGCGGTGCCTGCTATCCCAAATCATCTCTCACCTCATCCTTTCGCAGCAGGTGGAGAAGGTTGTGTTATGATCAAAGCCAAACATGCAAGAGCGAGATCTCTCAGCGATGAGCACTCAGATTAAGTCTTAACAGCGGAAGCCTGCACAAGGCTCCTAATGCATCCTCCAGGCTGAGCAGAACACGCTCTTTCAAGCTATTTTTCCTTTCTGTTCACGCCCCCTCCCTGCCCTGAACATCCAAGCTGGACTCAGCTGGACACCGAGACCCGGTGGCGCTTGGCAAGATGATTCAGATGATGGGTGTGCAAACGCAGTATCGCACTTCACGAGTAACTGCATTTCGAATCACGTGTTTCTGCAGCTCGCACGTGAAGCGACAAGGCTGCACATAAATGCATGGCTATTAAACAGATCCTGGTTAGAGATACTTCAACGTTGTGTTGTGCTATACCGCCTTCGGCTCTGCACAGATGACTCCCGGGGGAGCTGAGGAGATACAGGTCGGTCCTCCAAGATGCACGACAGGCACGTGTAACACGAGGCGATAGCTGATAAGAGGCTTGATAACTCTCAACTTTTACATGACAGTGTCCTTTTACTTATAATGTTCTCCTACGAACACAGACGATGCGTCTCCTTATTAATGAGTTCACGATATACGGACAAATACGCTGCGGTGCAAAAAAACCAAGGACAAAAAATGCTGAGGATAGGTGCTTAAGGTTAAACTGGTCTACATTCTTCTGGGGAACAGAAGTGAAAAATTAAACACTAGAAAATAAATGGTCAGCTCTTCAAGGATCAACATGCACAGAAGTGCAGATCACAGTTAATATCTAACCACAGCATTTTGCATTTCTTGTAATGCAGCGGTTATACCACCATTACGGCTTCACATTCACCTTTCGAACTTGGCCAAGAAACATGATTGTAACGGTCACCAAGAATCCAAACCGCAGAACTAAGACGGACTTTACATGCAGATAATTTAATCCACTAATTGGCCCCACCACAGCCACTATACAGTATTCTGCAACTCCACTTAAAAATTCCTTCATAAATCAGGCTGCTTTCAGCGCTATTGCTTTGATTGCGGTAACTGCAAAAGAATCTTCTTCCCCTGCTGAAGCTCCATGTAGGGCATTAAAATACCTTACCGCCTAGGAAAGGGGGGAGTCACAACAACACGGTCCACCCCCCCCCGCCACCCTTCAGCCGGCTGTGCGTACTAGCTGTTCGCATTTAGGGTGCCATCTAAAGGGAAGAGGAGACACATCTATCATCCCATCACAAAACCGATCCGGTGTAACACCAGACGCTGAGCTAAACGCAAGAACTGCATTTCAGCTGGCGCTGAACCATTTCCACATTACCTGTCAGATTCATTCAGAAGTCTCCAAGGACTATGCCCCTATCAGCTAGTGAAAGTTGAGACCTTGGGAATACGCCATCTGAATTATTGCGACATCCTCCCTGAAATATGAGAACCTATGGGAGAAGCTGGCAATAACTACCGCTCTCAAGAAACAACCCCTCCGCAGTTGTGGCTGTGGTATTTCCGCGCCTCAAAATTCATACCCTTGACCCAAGATTGGAAGAGATTTCTCCTACTTCTTTGAGGAGAATCTGAAATCCTGTCTCCCTGGCCTTTGCTGTGCGGCTCCGAGCAAAGGGAGTCACCACTTTTTAAAAGCGGCAGTTCACAAGAGGGGCCAGGGAGGAGGAAATGGCAGGCAATGGCCTGATTACTGTCCTCCACCACCCCTGGAGCAGTGTCCACGCTTACGGTTGGCCAGGCAGGAGGATGCGGCGGGCTGGCCCGTCTCTGGGGAGGGGAGAAGACAGAAAGAAAAATGCTGTGATGAGCTGATGTGTCTGAAGAGCAGACAACAGTGACAGAAGGCAGTTCCCAGGGACAGTTTCAACATACTGGATCCGTTTTTTACAATGTCTTTCTTTTCTCTGTGGATGGGGCACAGGGAGCTGGGTACTGGTGTGAGGAGCGGGAAGGGGATTGTTGGAGCAGACAGTTCACCACACGCTGGCCTGCTTCAGCCAGGCATGGAGAACGGGTTCAGATGCACGCATTCCTGCAGTGCACGTAACCATTACGACTACAGAGCACATCCAGTTCTCCTTCTCCATGTCCCGTCAACTATGTGATCTTTATACCATCAGAGCACGGTGAAGGTGAGAGACTCCTCTATCAGAGCCACTAAACTATTTGACAGATCAGCCAGAACAAGCATATAATAGCTATGGAAGGAAAAAGACTGTCGAGCAGTCAAGACGGTAAGGCTTCACCCGACTGCAGCAGGCTGCATTCAGACAAGCTGACAATTTCTCCTACCGCTTAGGTTGCTATGACAAGACGGAGCCCAGGAAAAAATCCCCTGGGGGAGAACTGTCCAAAGAGTTTCTGGCCAAAGCAACGCAGGTGCTGTGAACCCTCAAGGAGACACACACATTTTCAGCATAGCTTTTAAGTCCCAATGCAGATCTTCCCCAAAAGAGGCACAAAGTCATGATCCCGGTACCCGAGGCAGGTGCTGGGTGTCCTACCTGAACTATGAACAAATCCTACATGCAATACCTTGCAATTAGATCACTAAAATATTTTAATTCAGAAGCTTGGCAGAATCAACACTACTCACAGGCTGCTCCCTCGCTCCTCCAGATAGGTAACTTCTGGTCTTTCAAGTAATAAAGAGGAGGGAATGAGACCACAAGCTGACCGAAAGGCCGGTTTAGACGTCTGCCAACATCTCCAGCACCATGATGTCCGCATGCATGGACGTAAAACACTGCGCTTCGACCAGCAGTAACCAACACACAGCAAAGCAGAGGGCAGCGTAACAAAGGCTTTGCAAACATCTCTCTCTGAAATACCCAAGGGGTAAGGATGCGCAGTTACCTCAACGTTACCGCATCATGGGGTGCCTCATGTAAGAAAACAATTCATGCTGACGTTCCCTGAGCGATTACACTCTAACACGCTCCATTTCTATAAACGCTTACATGTGGCGAAAAAAGTCATGGGTAAATGGCTGTACGGTGACTTCAGGGCGGCTTATCCTGCACTTCTGACTGCCTCACCTGCTCTTGCAGAAAGGTTGAGATGGCTTCTGGAGATAAACTGCTACACCACGCTGGTAATAAAATCTGCCAGAGATTAAAAACAGCTTAAAGATCTTCACTGAGCCGAGCCAAAATCTGAGCACAGGGCAGGAACAGACAATAACAGGGCAGAAGGGAAGAAACAACCGAGTAGTGGGGAAGATGGAGTCTAACAGTCCCACGGAGTGCAGTACTAGATTGATACCAGGAGGAAAAGGTGCTTGATATTAAAATTGTGCTGCCCCTGGACCATCTTGGAATTCAAATCCAGAGCCATACGTCATCACTGATTCCAAGCAATTTTTATACTGTTTAAATGTTTTAAATGTCTTCAGAGGTGCTTAGGAAGACTTTTAAAAACATGTATAATGAAGCACCCAAATTTTTAGGTATTAAAATGCTTCCGATGCTGCACTGAGATGTGAAAGATACCATCTCTAACAGTTAAGCAATCAGACTGGCCTTTCAGCATTCAGCCGGCACGGGGTGAAAGCTCGGTTGACATGCAAAGTGCTTAGTTCCAGCACAACAAGGCAGCGCTTTACTTGGCTGAAGCACCTGAAATCTAGCCCGGCTTTCATAAACGCTTTCAGCTACACAGGACTGACAGAAGATTAATTAGTCAGGAAGTCAAGAAGGAACACATGGAATCTGAACCTTCCTTGGCTAATCACATAAAAGGAAGAACAAAAGCCGTTCCTTACTGCAAAACCCTTCTCCAGTACCCTTGAGATTGCGATATACAGGTGCTGCACCACTGACGCAGTGCATCGGGATTTATTTTCAATGTTCAGCCATGAAAACAACTGCAGCCGGGGCAGAGGCAGGCACTGCCAGGAAGAATTCCTCCCGCTACTTTAGACTCAGCAGGCTTCAAATTGCCCCGGTGGCTCCTCTTTTTCTCTACCGACTGTGCTCAGACAGCGATGGGAGAGGACGCCTAACTTTTGGAGGACATTAATCCCAGCCAACACATGTTGGAAACCGGAGAGTGTCATACGGCAGAATCATGCACTGAGGAGCGCGGAGCCTTTATTTCTAAGGATAAACAGTAAACCAGAAACATATTTTGAACTGTCATCAGCTGCTAGATCAAAGACTCTGACAACGCTTCAAGGCTTATTCTGCAGTCTTCTAAAAACTTCATTTTAATGTTGCTGGAGATAATGAGCTGGAATAGCACTGCTAACGCAGAAACATGTCATAATTCACCCTGTCCGCAGACAATTCTGCCAGTGACTCCCTAAGAGACATGCTTGTGGTGCTCTAGAAAGAACCGTAAAGCAAAACTGCTCGGGAAGGACGGGTTTTCTTCATCAAAAGATAACATGGTTGGAAAAAGGACCTGTTCCAGCTGCAATAAGTAAGTGAACCCACTCAAGGGTGTTTTAGGAGTCGTGGCACAGGCAGGCAGATCGCAAAATTCACAAAAGAGAAAGTACTCTTGCCTCCCTTCAGAACAAAGCAGCAGCATCCGCATGAAAAGGAAAACCAAAACCAGCAGGAACAGAACAAAAAAACGTAATCACTTTCTGACCAGATGGGAACATGCTGCCACCTGCGGATGAAAGAAAGCAAAGCCACCTTGAACTACAAACACTGCACACTAACGGTCCCTTCATTATACACAGGGAAGCTTAAATGCCTCCCTTCACAGGGAGACTGAGCCAAATGCCTTAAACATTTTGTTTCGAGAGGTTTTAGAGTGTTGGNCCTGCGTTGCTTGTTCCTAAACACAGATCAGTGCCGGGGGTGCTAAAATATAATGTATTGTATATGAACAGCCTTGAATTTATACGGGCTACCTTACGAAGAGCTGGCAGACGTCTCTTGCTACATCTTAATAAAATGGGCTCTTTTATTAAATTTCACAGTTAATTCTGGAGTTATTACAAACTAAGAGCAACAAGGTAGAGAACTCCCGCTGATAACTTTTTTAGGATGGTTGGGTGCCAGTTACCTGGAAAAAACTGCAGAAGAAGAAACGATGGGCAATCGCGACTGTCATACAGCCAGTAGCTGCTAAAAACTGAAAAGCTTTGCCTTAACAGTTGCTGCAACAGCACTGATTTCTAAGTGTTTTGTCCATGTTTCGGTCCCTAAAACCTGTGGGCTGATGGACTGAAGAGACGCTATCTGAACTGGATGACAGTGTTACTGGTGAACTCATAGGCATTTGGGAGGTTGGAAATTCCCAGTGAATGCAGACTAAAGGCTTGTAATTCTGCATTTCACATATAATTCTGACTGCCACTATCAAGAAATGACAGAAATTATGGTTTAAAGAGAGATTCACTTCAATGTTTTGCAACAATTTTTGTATTTTTAAATGCCATAGATGTCACATCTACTTAATTATCTTTGTGGAAGAAAGCTATTATTATTACTGATTGTACCAGCGTGGTACATAACAAATAAGTTAATGATACACATTTCCACTTGCTTAATTCTACTGAAAATAAAAAGTCTCTCTGAGCTAGTCAAAGAAAAAAAGAGCTTTATGTTCTGTCCTGTGGTCCTAGAAGTAGAGCAGCCCGAGCTTCTATGAAAACCCTTCCCTTTCTGTTTACCGTAATGTGACATTATATGCTAAAATGGCTTTATGTGGCATGTTACAAGAACATGTTAACAACAGAAAGCGCTCGGTGTTGCCGAGTCATTTAAAGTAAATCTTTTGTCACAGATTGCCTTCTCCTTTCTGTACTTACAGGCATCTGATGTTGGCGTACATGTCATTACTGGAATACACCCGTATTTGTGCAATTAATTTCCGTGCATAAACAGGCACATCACACCAGAGGATTTTACCACTATTTGTTAGACAGAAAACGCACGCTGAACTTCTGAAGTCCCAAATCCCCTGCAGCTCTCGGCAGCAGCACTACCCTGTATCTACGCTCTCCTCCCATTTGTAAACTACCCCTTCTCGGGACTTTTGTTCTCATCTCCTCCCTGTTTGCTTCCTTCTTCTCTTCCATGTGTGGCTTCTCATCGTGTTCACCAGTAAAAGGCACGTGATTACTAAACTGGAAAAAACCCAACAAACTTGCACCCAGAAGCCATTCTTTTGGGTTTTTTTGGCTGCCTTTTACACAGCAAAATGTTAGATGCCATTTTAGCCACGGTCAGGTGATTTTTAGTCTCTTCTGTACCGCTACACTTGAAGAGAATTGTTGGATTCCTGGTGCCGCGTTCCAGTGTACCCATTATAAAACAGAGGATATTACCCCTGAACTGACTTGTTGTTAGCCTCGTGTTAATATAAACCATTCTCCTGACATCTGGATATACCTAATATTTCATTATCGCCTTAAAAGACTGCTCTACCTGAAGACTGTTTATACACATAGGTGCTTCAGATGAATAAAAATCAACTATTATGGAAACATATGTAAACGAACACCTACCTTCATCCACAGTAAACTGACAGCTCTTGTCATTGTAGAAAAGAATTTTCTTCTTATCAGGACGATTAACAAAGATGATCTGGTCCCCTAAAGCCTCGAAAACAAATGCAAAAGAACAACTCAAAATCACTTCGTTTCCATGAATAAGGATTCCAACTTGAACAACAGACCCAGATCTTGCGCTACAAAAAGCACAACAAACTAGAGAAGCAGCAAAGTCACTGGCAAGGAAAAGCATCCAAAATGGACGCTGACGATAAGTACCCCAAGAAATCAAAGATAAGATACGGAGGACTGCGATCAAGGTATAAAAGCAGAACTCAATGCCTACAGTTGGAATGTGGGAGATCAAGAGTCTTTTGGGAGAAAGAGCTTTGACAGCTGTGCTGAGACATCAGGCCAAATCTGAAAGTAAAGGATGCAATACAGAAAAAGCTACAATATTAGATCTTCTGAAATAGCTTTGGGGTTATGAAAAGGACAGAAACAACTCATGAGAAAATTCTCTCTCAGCCTTCACCTTCCCTTTGAGGAGCTAACTGGAACGGGTTTGCTGAATCGCAGACGGGTGCTACTCACCTTTATAGCTTTCTGCGCGTTGGGCAGCCCTTCCTCAATATCTTCTAACAGGATTCCTCCCAGCCCTCGCTGGTCATGCTTGTCCAAGAGCCTGAGCAGAGCCTTTTTATCTTTCAAGTTGTACTTGGGTTTGAAAGCATACTTCCCATCTACAACTTCTATTTTCGGATTGTTGACTAGAGCCTGTAATAGGGACATAAATTTGAAACCTTGAAAAAGAGCACACGCTAGGACTTTTTTTTCTAGTCTGCTTTTGAGCAGCTAGAGCACATCAGCCACACGTTACAGCTGCCAGTTTGAAGGTTTGAGTTTTAAACGGATTTCAAATCCTTGGATCCTAGATCCACCAGCCTAGCCATAATTCGCCGCAACATAAAGCACGAAGCACCAAAGGAGGCTTAACATCATTCACTTAATGCCTTTGGGCTCGAAGGTCCATGAAGCCTCTTACGGCAGAAAGCCGCACGCGTTCCTTTTTGAGGCAGGAATGGAAATAAAAAGGAGAGGGAAGGCAACAAAGTGTGCTTTGGCTGAATATAAAGCGCAAACGCACAACTCGGCCTATCAAGCTCAGGTCACACGGATGTTATGAATATGAAAGGCATTAACCTGGGATGAACAAAACAGGGGTCAGTCTTCCCCAACTGCTGTCAATTGGCACCAGCAGCTGTAGAAGAAATTGAGAAGAGCAGACCTCCTGCACAGTAGGATTTTACACGTGATGCCAGCTTCCGAGCGAAGCTGACCAGCAGTTCACGGACAATTGAAATGATTTAAGATACGCTCCGAATCAATTTTGCTGTGCAGCCAGTACCACAACGGAAGTTCACCTGAAACAGAGGGCAACTCTACTTAGTTTCTTCTGCAGATGCCAGCCTGACCCTGAAAGGAGAAAGAGAAGAGACACAGAGAGAAGAAAGGAGGGAGAAACCACCTGTAACAGAGAAGGCAACTGACTTTGGCGCTGCAGGGTATTTGTTCACCTTTTCTCATCCAGGAATAATTCAGTGATAATTTTATATGCACTTTACGGGAGGAGATTTTTCATTCCGTCTTGATATTCTGGTTTATCACAACCAACACCGCCAGACTGGAGGTTTCTGTACCCCAGAATATTAGCACTGGTAGCAAAGGAATGCGACAGGCTCTATTAGTTAAAACCCTCCTAGTTTTACTATACAGGCATTTTTTTGCCCATGTCTCAACAGCCTTTACTACTCTACTGCGAGGATTTAAAATACCATCTGAGCAAAACCAGGTACGCCAATCAAGTATAAATACCGAATATGCTATTTTCCTGATTCATTGATCTTGAAATTCCATGAAGACATCCAGATCAATTAAGCATGAAGACGAATATGGTGGCAAGTTACAGTGAGTCTGTAAGAACAAAACCTAGCATCTCGAGTGAGAGTAATGAGCTCCAGCAGTGGAATGTGCAGATCTGTTACCCCATTTCAGCCATCAGAATTGTTCATTTCAGTAAGTAACAAAGAACCGTAAGCCTGTGAATTTTGTGCCATACTCCTTTGGTTTAGTTAATTTAAAATCCTCAATATGGGAAGACCTTACCGCTTGAATTTTTTTTAAAAAGAAATTCCTTAAGAAAAGCAGTAACGAACAGATTCACTTGACATTAAATATACTCTCTGTGTAACAATTCTAACACGTCCTTAAAAATGTCAAACCAGCTTTCGTTTCACTGTTCCCTCAACAGCAGGAGGTACAAGACAGACAGACAGACAGACATGTGAATCAACGTAGTTTCTTAAAGGGGGGATTATATATTTATAGAGCTTGCAACTAAATAAGTGTGTATAATTCAGGCTGATCGTAATCCTTTATCTCTAATTAAAATCTAAACATACGTTTTCTTTACCTCGCTCATTAACCATTGTTTCTGTTTGAGTCCAATATCTAAATGCTGTGTTTCATCCAAAATCTCTTCTAGGGTTAATGGATGTGTATCACCACGCTGGTGTCGAGTCTGGAAAAGTAAATAGGATCTATTAGAGTTCCGTACTTATTTTATTCAGTGACTCAATTGTCATAAAGTAACTAAAATGGGTATAATGCGACGACAAAATAACTTTTGCAAAACCAAGGTAGACACGGTGCACATATCATATGAGTTTCAATTTAACATTTTTGAGAATATGAGGAAAAAAAAATCAGTACCAGCTGAGATTGATGACCAAGTCATCTGTCCAGCAACAAATGACGCGTTATTTTGATAAATAGCTCGTGAATCCTAAAAGCTGACAGCATATTGTTGTTCCCATTTCTACTGCAAATAAAAACCATTATCCTGGTTTTAAAGTGACCTGGAATAATTAGGATTTCAGTAATGGAACAATATGCTGTCCATTTTGTCTACTGACAGCATTTTGAATTTAACAAGCAGTTTCTTGAAACTCTCACTCTTGCAGTAAAAGAATTTTAAAGCTCGAAATATTCAGCATCTTCCAGCTACCACGGGAGAGCAAATAAGTATTAAGTATTTTAAAACATTATAATTTTGCATCGAAACACCGTACCTTCATATAATTCACTATTTTAGCGAGGACTCCAAACTTGTAGCCAGAGCCTCCTGAAAGGGCTTTCAAGTTAAACGATCCATTGCTGTGATCTACAAAAGGAGAAAAGAAACAATTAAACGATGCTTTCAAGGCCACCCTGCTGGCTCTGTACTCCATCTCTTTCTCGCTCTACTTCCACAGGCTTTTAGAATCACAACTATGAACAGAAACGCGTGTCGCAGGAGCGGTCACCCTCAGAGGACTCTGTGCTAGCACAGGCGTTGATCCAGACCCACAGAGTTACCTGTGGACACACGTGGCTCTGGAACACTTCTGAGAAGAGCTCCATGAATATAAACTTGTTGGGACTTGGCCTTTAAGAAAACAGCGAGCAACCGCAGCATGACTACCATAAGAGTATGTGTTTAATTCCGTGGCTTAACATATTATAATCATTTATGCTACATTAATTCACGCTGAAATAATGCACTGCATTTTTGCCCAGTGATTAGCCCTACCAATAGCTTCCTGCTGCTGAGATAGGAGCAGAAAATGTCACTTATTCCCAACAGGTATCCAACAGTTACACACCAGGTAAAGGAAGGCTGTCCTTGTTGTGCTGGGCTTTTTTTTAATATTGTTTTAAAAATAGCTCTAGCGGAGAATTTATTGAAAAAAAAAACATCCCATAAATTCAAACCAATTCAACTTGGTGTGTTGAACAATTCAGAATCCCCTCCATCGCCAAGTCTGGCTCCACCTTAATGTATCGTGAGGTTTGGTACTGTGTAAAGCTTGTTTCAGAAATTCTTGCAAGGTCGTTAATGACTGTTACTAATTTTATACCACAGCGCATTAAACAGAAATACCCACAAACCGCTATCAAAAGCCACAGGTCCATTACCAGCATAACGTTGCTCAAACTTAATGGTAACAGCTTCTCAGAATTTCGGCTGCTCCAGAAAAAGAACGTTTCCTCTTCGTCACCACAGGCGTTTTTTAATCACAAAAATGATTTAATCACAAAATTATTTTTTTAACCCTTTCTAACCACATTTGACAGGACAGGAGGTATCTCAGAGGTACTGCGCTCCTATTATTTCTGTGGAAAAATGAGTCAAGGGAGAGAAAAGAACAATTAAAATTAGTGTATTAGGTGAGGGAGAGGTTGCAGGGGGTCTTTGCTCTGCTGGGCAGCTGGAGGGATGGATGAGCGTGGCGATAAGGAGTGGAGGGGCTCAGGCGGTGAAAACAGAAAGAAAAAAGGAAAAAAAAAGATCATCATATTCTAGCAAATGCACCTAAGACGCTTGACGGAGACCCATCGCCTCCACCGAGTAAGCAGCAGGACCAGAGAAAGTGTGTTTAAATTTAGATGCCCTTGCCAAGTTCTTCACAGGAAACTCCAAATGGAGTTTCCAAAGTCACTATGCTTTAGGTCAATTGTTTTCATGTCTGTCCCATGGCATCTCAACCTACTTCTAAGCTGATCTGCAAGTCACTATAAAATGAAAATTCTGGATGTAGTCAAATTTCAAACAAATCCACTTTCGATAATTATCGGGAAGACTTCATGGAAACTGGTGCTAGTATAGTAAAAACCATAATGGCGAAGGAACAAACATCAGATCTAAAACCTGGCAACTGGTAATTGTGAAGCTACTACATGACATCGTCCTAGAGGCTCTACATAGCACAACAATTCTAAAATTAATGTAGAAGAATCAGTATAACTCCATCCACAGAAGAACATTTTGTTCTGGTTACTAAATTAAGATGGAAAAAAAGGAGAAAAATAAAAGCCATCTCCCCCTAAATAGGAGGAGCCTATAGGGATTCCCCCCCCCGCCCCGGGCCCCTTTTATCATTAAAAATTAATGTCTATGCAGGATATTTAATAAATAAAAAAATCGAACGTGTAACGAGAGGTCTAAAGTGACTGAAATAAATTCAGAGGTACAACAAACAGTTAAAGACGACTTATCACGTATTTGTTCTGTCAATTGAATCAAGAAGATTATCTTGTTTAATCTGCCTGGCTACAGCCTGCTGCAGTTCACGACAAGTAAATCTAACCACACGGCAAAGCTGGAAATCTGCAGATATTAACACTTCAAACGTCACGGTTCGACCGGCTGCTTTCCAGCGCAACGCAGAGAGGGGTCACAGCCACCATAGCGCTCCCAGAGCACCTCTCCGCTAACGAGCTCATCATCTAACAAAGAGCACCCCAAAAACGAGGGCGGGAAGGGGTTTGTTTCTTATCCGAGACACTAAGAGTCAAATTTATGAATGATTTACTCCTGGGGTTGAGGGCTCGATGCAAATGAGCATAAAGGAAGTTGTCAGCAGCATCATGCTCTGGCCAATGGTAGGAAAGCTCCATCTTAGCTGTGCCACAGGCTGCATTAAAAAAAGGGACCAGAACAGCGCTCTTTCAGCATCCTTTCAGACAAGAGGTAGGTGTGTATCATTTTATAACATTGTCTCAGGTTTATCTTGATTACTGAAAGAAAATATGCCTGTAACCTACAAGCCTGTAAAAAGCTTCTTAGAATCAGAATGATTTTCCTCTAGGTTTAGCCGGATTTCATTCTGCTGAACGCAGAGGAGCTTGTCTTGCACTATCAGACAAGCACTTTCACCATCTGTGCACTAATGGAAAATTGATGACCGCTCCATCTTACAGAAAAGCTCATATACCAAGCCAAGATTCAGTAAACAAAATGGATTTCGTGCTTCCTGGGGAGGTAGCTTCTTTCCCGCAGCCTCACGTTCCTTGTAATTGATTCTGTATGTTTGTACAGAAATGATAATGAAAGGATTTTCCTTAAAACAGAGACAGCTAAACCTGAAATTTAAAAAACCTGTCTCCCAAGTGGGTATTCTGTAAACGGCATCGATTAGGCTGCCTAAAAGAGATCTCCGTTCGTGGATATGCTAGAAACCTGTTCTAGAAATTCGGTACGTTAGGGTAGGAAAAAAAATCTCGTGGCATATTATTATCCTTGTAAATACTGGAGCAGCGATCAAGACAATACAGACAGACAGGTCAGAATCCACCGGAGATTTGTAAATGCTGTTACCCCAAGATGTCTGTTCAGTGGTTTCTTAAACAGGACTTCCTCAGTACCGCACTGAAATGATTTTTTGCCAGTCATTTCCCTCTGCTCCATGAAAACGATTTCAAATAAAGCTGCTCCTCTGCAGCGTCTTAAGATGATGATACTTTTAAATTAAAACGTAATACAGATAGTACAGAAGCCAGTTCATTAAATATTTAACTCACTGCATTTTGGATACATACAACAGCTGAACTGCATTCAAATCAGACTGGCTTACGACGTGAATTTAAATTGTGCCATTAAAAAATAAGTAAAAATGCATGAAACCAGGCCATTTTTGACAGCTTTCAAAGACGCTAACCTTATTAGTGCCATGCTAATTCTGAAGGCTCGGCAACGGCTACTTCGGTCTTGTATTTAAATAACTACAGCAGCGAGTAGCTGATATTTATCTGCCTCGCCTCATTCAAATTTAAGGAGATGATCATCCTCCTGGAGAAGCACGAACCACCTCCGGCACGGGCATTAAAATTCCCCCTCCCTGCGTAAAGACGAGCTTCCCTACGCTGAGCAAACCGCTACCCTAATGGTGGCTGTGGAGTGGGAAGGGGCCGGCTGCTGCACTGCGCCGGCGGCAGGGACTCCTGCCTGGGGAGCCATGCTGTGCCGAAGACGCTCCTCTCTTCTCGGGAACAGAGCTGTGCTGGCGAAGGGGCCCGGCTACGCAATAGAAACACGCCCAGTCTCTCCATCGGCCCCAAATCTCGATCGCTTTTAGCAACAACTAAAATGCTAAATAATGCGTCAGCAGAAACAGTTAATTTTTGTGCCTGGGGTTTACAGAGTGAGCAAACTGACGTGTAACAGATTCCAACAGAGTCCTCAGTCTTAGAAATCTGTTTGAAAAGTTCAAAACAAAACTCCTTTCTTTCCCGAGGACATTCTCTTGCCATTTAAAATACACATTTAAATCCTGCTTGTTTTAATTACCCCTCAAAGGGGACTCCAAATCCTTTTATTCATCCCCCTCTCTCGCTCACAAGTAAGTCTTCAGACCACCCCTTCAAAAACCCTCCTGACTTTTAGCCCCATAAAACAGGGCAGCTGAGTTTCCGTGACCAAACCAAGGCACGCTCTCAAAGCCAGGACCCAACTCAACTCCGGAGTATTTTTAGCTTGGATTTGCTCTGTAAACTTTTCGTTAAGAAAAAAAAAAACAAACAACACCCAGTTGAATTAATCCTATCCATCTCAGTCATACTTTGTGTATTCAATTACAAATTTGTGTATTCAATTACAAACGTAATGGAGGAAACAGTAAGTTAGTACAACAGCTCCAATAAATGCCTGTATCTTCCCAATAACAAAGCCGTTCTGTTTCAGTTTAAATCCATTCAGGACAGAAGGATAAAAAACAAAATGTGTAATAATTGAACAATAAAAATAAGACATAAATGGCAAGCCGGTTTGGCTGCATCATCCCGGTTTTCACAATATCCTTTTTTTTTTTTTAACAATGACATAAAAGTAATGACAACTCGCAAAACGCAATTTTTTATTCTGTGGTGCCCCAGAAAGTGGGGGCACCCCCACTTAGGTGCTTAGATCGCTTTAAGAAATCTGGTTTAGTAGACAACGCCACACTTTGCCTTTGTCACTTCCCATTTATTCAGACATTTTGTAGTTCTCACTGTCTAGAGAGGTTGATCGCAGAATTAGTTCTGGGATATGCAAGGTTCATTAAAGCATTACCTGTGAGCGCAGTTTAATGAACAAAACATCAGCGTTACCCCTTTGTCCCGTATTTTGGATTCCTGAATGAAATTAAGCTAAATGGGGGTAGCCGGGACCATTTTGTAATGAACATAGCTCATTTTTCACTTTTCGCTTTATGTTCAAAGAAGAAAAATCTTTCACTAAGGCATGGAAATAATGCTCCAGGTTTCTACAAAGTTTCTGTCTTGTCTCTCTCACTTCCCCTTCCATTATCCTACATTTTCTGGGGCACCACAGAGTAAAAACGTGCATTTTGTGAGCTGCTCCTTAGCCAGCGCGCACCCACCGACAGGCTTACACGCAGGGCATGGGTTGGCCCGTTAGTGCTGCTCACCACCGTCTTTCACCCAAAACCTCTTTGCTATCTCCTCAAGGGAATATGGAGATTTGACTCGATCTCCTCCTCCCACACCCAGTTTTAAATTGCCTGAAGGATTCAAAGGTTACTACGGTGTCCTACAGTACGCTACGACAGGTAACCAGAAGTTACTGTGGCTCCTTGGACATTTTTTATTACATAAGACAATGTACCAAAAGTACCGTAAATTCCCTCAGTTTTGGGAGGCAAAGACAGGGGAAGAAAGAAATCGGGGGAAAAAGAAACTCATAACTGTAATGATCTTTTTGCCAAACACCTCGTCTGCCTACTTATCCGTAACTCACGGATAAATTCAGAGACAGACAAAACTACTCTTTGGTTCTAGATATACCACAGAAATTACTGAGGCACAGCCTGCTTCCACACTTTTGAGCAATGGCCTTTCCAAACCAGCACATCTCGACAGCGATACCATTCGCGCCAAAGGCAGATTGGCTGGAGCCAACTTCTTGTTTTCTCTCCCCCGCGCCACAAAGCAGTCTTTTCTTCCGCTGGGTACAAACAGACAGTACCGGACAAATGACAACATTCCTTTCCTAGCAGTTAAGCAGAGAACGCAGTTGAAAACAAGAAATCGGAACTCCTCAGAAAGGGTTGGGTTTTCCCCGTTACCTATCCTAATGACCACGGTACCACAAACAGGCCGGAGATTTCCAAATGCGCTCAGTGCCGTTCTGGCAGCTGAACAAATCAGCTGGATTTCTTGAGCACAAACTTCTGCTCAACAGCGGAACAGCAGGGGAATGAACACGTCAAGAAATCTGTCCCTCTGAAGTCAAAACAGTTTTGCAGGATTAACAAGTCTATGCTAACAGGCAATTCTAAAATAATGACTTTTAAGGAACCAGGACTGTTATTTTGTAGTAGAAGAACAACCAAAAGCTCAGTTCCATTCTTTGGAAACATCCTCCAAAATAGTTACAATTTATACTTTTTTTTTTTTTTTAAAGAGTGATTTCATTCTTTTTCCCAAATAGGAGGAAAAAACCATCAAACAAGTAAACAAACTCCCATGACATTAACATGTAGCAAGTCCTTCTAATCACTCGGGTACGGGAGGGTGGTACATGGATCTCCTGTTTTTCTAAGAATGTCAAGAGCACTGATGGCTTTCATGCCATGCAAGAACCAACCTCAAAACTCACCATGTACAGATTATTCAAACCACTGTGTACCTTGAAAATTATATTTTTGTCTTTGCATTTACTTGAAATAAAGAAGCAAAGCTCTCTCATTCCAGAATAACTGACACTATGTGATGCATGCATGGACCAGTCATCCCTGAAATAAACATTCCAGACAAATCACAAAGTTGTACATTTGGAGTTTGTTACTTTTCTGAGCAAATATGAGTATGCAACAATCCATGTTTGTAGGAGGTGTGAGCACTTAGTCTGAGCTTATAGGCTGGGATAAAAATCACAGCATGTTCTTGATCAACAGAGTCCTCAACAGCTTTGTTTTTCTGTTTCAGCCCCCAAATCCGTGACAGCGAGCACGCTAAGACAACTCGTCAAGAATGGCAACCCTCAACAGCACTCACTGGAATGAGACTACATCCATTTCCCAGTATCTGGGCTTTCAAGTGCACAAAATTTACCCTTTCCATGATAACTGGAACACTGCCTGCTTTATTATTCTGATCATATTCATCTTTACTGTAGTTTCTCTGGTGGTGTTGGCTTTCCTCTATGAACTGCTAGACTGTTGCTGCTGCGTGAAAAATAAAACTGTGAAAGACTTGGAGAATGAACCCAATCCTGTTAGAGCAATGCTGAACAGCTTCAGAAAGCACGAAACAGAGGTGGTGTAGGAAGGACTGAACATCGGCACTTGAAGAACGTTTAACACCTTGAATGAAGCCTCTCGTACCTTACGAATGAGCAAGTCACACGCTTTTTTTCTTTTGGACTTAACTATAATAGCAACGGTTATCATTTTATCTCTGGATGTGAACTTGAAAAATTGGCAAAAGCTTTCCGAGTGCTTAGCAGAAGGATGATCTGTTACAATGTTATGGGGGAAGAAAATATTTTTGTTTTTAAATGACCTTTTGTTGTTTATATTGAGTTACTAGCATAGATCTTTGTCTACCTGAACAAACAAATGTTGCCTAACGTGCATAAAACTATGTTGCTTAACTGGAGAAAACGTTTATAAAAACGCTCAACGATCTGATCATAAAGGACACGGCAGTGTCCTCCTGCTGAGGTCAACCACACACAGACAGGAAAGACATACAAGGGGTGAGAAAAAACATACAAGATAGAAGGGTTGAATGGTGAGAGATCCCACAAGACAGGAGAACCTTGTGTGAATTCTTGCCTTCGGCAGCTCTTATTACAGGTTTCTTGCTTTTAGAAGAGAGGGCGGTGGGAGGAAAAGTAAGCTAATGTGAAAGGTATCCCTCAAATGGTTTTTTCTAACCTCCTGTGATACTATGTGCCCCTTTCTCCCCCCCTTCTCCAGTCCCAGAGAACTGATCTCCCCTTACTTCACGTTCAACCTGTTCAACAACTTCTGGGTGTCGAGATGTGACTAATGTGCTACCTTCAGAATATCTGGCTACTGCCACAAAAGCATAGTGTAGTGGTGCCACGGTTTAGAAGAAACAGGGACATTTTTCTGCCCCAAGGCTGCTGCCTCTACTGTAACCACAACACTACAGGGAGTCAGATGTTCTGGATGTATCATTCCTACCTTAACTCTTCAAAGCTGAACTGGAACTGACTGAGTTCTTGACAAGAAACGCAAACGGGTCGTAGACCTCCCACACCGATGACAGCAATTTCACCCAGCCCGCAAGGCAGCTCTCAAGCGTCGACACGCTTCAGAAAGGAGGCCACACCGGGATAAGCCCTGCGCTAGAGCCGGCAGGATGGATGCACAGCAAGAAGCGCCTTCATTTTGCACAAGAGAATCTCAGCTCCCTTCATCAGCCTGCCGATGCACCCCAGAGTTCACACTCAGACCCTTCTCGCAAACTGACCGCGTAACACACACCTCTAGCTCACCAGATTATTTCTTTTCTGTAGCTGCGTTGCGTCTACAGTTTTTAAAACCCTGCGAGTTTTGCAGTTACGAATTACAACTGCAATAACGGCGTCCAACAGCGTGGCCATCAGTATTGCCCGGTAAGTCTTTCACGCTCCTGAACCCATAGAGAAGCAGGCCAGCGGGAAACATCCCAGAGCAAAGCTACATGTGGGACAACACACTTAACTATATAAAACCCAAATAATATTCCTGTCATTAGGGAAACAAACCCCACCTAATGGCCAAACGGACAAGTAAGCTACAGCACCGATCTCGCAGCCTATCTGTGTCAGAAATACCTTTGTGCTACGGCCAGTACCTATAATTATTATTTTATTTTTTTTTTTAAATATATAAACTTCCTCTATCAGGTTCAGTACGCCTAAGCTCCGGAAGATATGGACACACTGAAAGACTTGCTAATTTGACTCTTCCTGGTTGGTGAGATGGAGTCAGGCCACCACTAACCAGCGCAGCTAGTCCTGCGATTCACCTGGAGGAGCAAGCTCCTTTCTGCAATCACAAAATGACACAACCACCGCTGCAACCATTCATCTCGGATACACTTGTTACGGTGACGTTTCGCCAGTACCAGTCCCACGTGCAGAGAACGTTTTTAGCTAAGAATCAAACCATAAGCACAATTAACGGAAGCCGACGTCCCAGGGACAAGACGTTTTAGGATTCACACTGAGACATACGACGAAGACAATGTTAGTGCTGTAAATGTGTTCCGCTGTCAGGGACACTGGGTTGATGCCTCGTTACCTTCTGCTGCATTCGACAGAGTCAGCCCTGAAAGACCCGTGTCCAGCTCAAGAGAGGCAAGAGCAGCCATCGGGACGCACTGAATGAATTAAGACGCCTCTTTCCTGAAAGCAAACACTCGGAACGGCAGCAGGACGGCTTTCCACTCGCAGCGTTCCTACAAAACGCTCATCATCGCTGCACACAAGAAGGCAGCGTGCAGGAAATAACATGGCTAGCCTCTGCTATGCTGGCTTCGTGTTCTTATGCCTTCCTGAGAAGCACACGCAAGGAAGAATCTTGGGACTCCTTCCAGCTACTTATTTCACAGATCTACAAAGGGGCCGGGTGTCTGCCCAAGGAGCAGAAGACAAAGATCTCCCCTTGCGCAGCCCTTGAGCCTCGGGACGATTTTTTCCCACCTGTAGGCTAAGAGTAGTGAAACAGCTCCTGGAGACTTCAGCTCTTGGTTACTTGCTGGCTACGATCACTGAAGGTCTTAAGATAAAGACTAAGATCTTAGCCACGACTTACTATTGACCAATAAAAAGAAATAAACAGATACGATCAATTTCCTTTATTTTCCAGTTACTATTGTGAACTGAGTACACAAGGCAGTTTTGAAATTTTTTTCAAATACCTTGCTTGAATGACGATTTCAAATACCTAGAGTAATAACTATTTTTGCTGGAAAGCTTACAACAAATCTTCGCGTACGGGCCAGATTTAGCTATGTGGTCTTTTAAAGATTAGCACGATCTCGATGCCTCTGCTCCCCCAAAAAGTGACAAGGGCAGCTTCTCCGAGTCACAGAACCTGCAGGCACTACACACCCAGGGACGATCAATGCTAACACGTAATCAGGATGACATTATTCTTCGTCTTTGCGGTCACTACATAACAGAACGAGGACCGGTCATCTTAATTTTAATTTCTTTGGGGGGTGGGATAGGGATTCTTCAACATCAGGTTTTCTTCCACCTCCCCAAGACCCATCTCTGACACACGCATATCCTGACAGGCACCTAACAATCTGGCGATTCAAATACAAAGTGGGTTTTGAGGTAAAGGACTTTGACTCTGCAGCATCACAGGGCAACTTGCGCTGCTTGTGGCTGATCAGCCTGTTTGGTTTCTTGCCAGTCCAAACACTTGTTCTGAGCCTATTCCTAAGAGCAAGAGGGAGAAGGTTGGTCTGCTCCCTCTCCGTTATTTTCCTTCCATCTTCGCTGCTTCTACAGTAGTTAGTAAATACTCTCCAGGGGAAAATGAAAGGAGGCTGAACTCATTCCGGACAAAAATGTTATAGAAACCCTGAAACCTTTCTGATACTGTCTGGAATGAAGCCAGCAGTGTAAAAGATAAAGCGTATTTCCTCACAGCCACACATTCCTATTTGTGTAAGCTAATCATTTGACAACTGCAAAAAACACTTAAGAGACATATCCAACCCACAAAATCACAGAAAAGAAATTACACTTTCTTTATCAGCTCTGCCACATGCCACATAGCTACTCAACTCCTCCAGATCACACGCACACTTGAACTGTCTGGCCTCTTCCTGCCTCCCCATCCCTCTTTCCCAGCAAACCGCTCTCACTCAGGATATGCAGTTTAGGATATCCCACGTAGAATTTTATTTTTTTTAAACAGAAAGTGTGGCAAAGGCACCAATGGAAACCTGGTCTCCCTTGATTTATTTTAAAACGTCTGGCTAGTAACTTATTTGGTGCCCCGAGAAGCTGAAGATACACACACAAACTCCCTACTGCTTCCCTCAGACCAGAGATGTTCCACTCCTCCCATCGTCCTTGACTTTTTCTCTGCTGTTTTTAGCTCTATTGTTTTGGAGTTTAGAAGAGAACCACACGTGGTACTCAAAATATAAGCATGCAAGGAGTTTGCACAACAGGGTATTTTGCGTTTCAGTAACTCCCGACATTTGATTTGACCTTTACAGCGCATCAGAGAACGGTGAGTGCTTTCAGGGAACTGAAAAGGCCCCCCAGGTTCTGCATCTCGCACAGTGAAAGCAAACAGAATACGTTGCTGTGTGCACACAAATCCTCTCCTTGCTGCTCCACGCGCTGCACTTTTCATTTGCTCACTCTATTTCAGTGCTGCTTTATTAACTGCTTATTTGATATCGAAAGATGCATCAGCAGCACCACCATCCCAAAGAAACAATGGAACTCATGACAAAAGCGGTCAGAAACCTACCAAAGCCTGGTGTTCGTGAACAACGATTAGCTCCCAAGTAAAACAAGAACTACTGGTAATCAACGTACGCTAGCCAGACAAGACGTAAGTTGCAAAATCCATCTCATGGACGGATAGCTGATGACTTAGAGTTAACAAAATTAAGTTTTAGGCGCTTTCTTGGCAGCGGAGAGAAGAAGAATGAGACCACGGTTACCGCTTGTCCTGTGGGTCCAGCAAGCCCCGAAATCCACAAATCAAAGCTCAGCTTCATACGAAACAATATTTTGGCAGTAACGATTCCTCCAACTAAGTAACAGCAACCAAGTCGCAGGATGAGGCCTGACATATACACGTGGTTGTAAAAGCACCTCTTCCCATTACGCGAGTCAATTTCTTAACAAAAAGTGACAGTTTAAGAGAAAGAATGACAACAGCCACTAGCAAAATTCACAGATAGACCGATTCATATTAACAAACCATGGTTTAGAGGCAGACAGTGGAAAATACCAAACAGCTATTGAACGGGAGGCTGTCACCAACCTGTGTTTTGTTTTGAGCTGGAGGAACCACCTTGTTCTACCTTTGCCTTCTTCTTCTTTGAAGAGGAGGAGTCAGAAGATGGCGCTGGACGTTTTTCTACTGCTGGTGTGGAGAGGGCACGCTTTTTGAATAGCTCTCGCTCTCTCAGTAAACTTGGATCCATAATTCTGTCAGGAGGAGGAGGTAAAAAGCAAGACAGTGATATTTCAGTTAATAGGATATTTAAAGGTAGAGATACGTGTTTATAAAAGTTGTTTGTATCCTGCTCTTCCTGTACATGGACTTTAAAAACTGACATGTCTGGGGATTTAAAGTGCTAAAACAGAACCTTAACCCACAGGGCAGAACCTGACGGTAGAAAATGCCATTTTTGAGCCAGAATTCGCGGATTCTGTAACGGGATTGACACCGATGCGGAGCAGCGCCGGGGGGAAACCCGCTGGCTGCACGCCGCGACCACCCACCCGCCTCGGAGACACCCGGCCTTAACGATAAACTTTAAAGTCACCCACACGGGGTGGGGACGCTTCGGCAGCGAGGCCCGGCAGCGACCCCGCGGGCGCTCGCCCTTCGCTACCCCCTTTACCGATCTCGGCGACGGGCAAGGGCCCGGGGAAGCCGCCCCTCCACCCACCCCCTCCAATGCCGGACCGCTGCCTCCCCAGCGCCTGTGCAACACCGGGCGGGCTGAGGCTCCGCTGCCGGTCCCCATGTCCCCCCCGCCCCTCATGGCCCCGGCCCCCCACTCCGCCGCCCCGCGCGCGCTTCCTCACCCGCGAGGCGCAGGCCTGGCCCCGCCGCCTATTGGGCCATGCCGCCTTCCCGGCAGCCCCCGCGCCGCCCCGCCCCGGAAGTGGGCAGGCCTTTGCCATGGCGACACGGACGGACTTCTAGGCCGCAGCAGGCCTCAGGACTCGGAGGGGGGCAGAGTGGTTTATTTTTTTTTTTTTTTTTNNNACTAGGTTTCACAGTGAGAAGCATAAACGCAGCTCCCCCCTCGCTGTAAAGTTATCTTGGATTAGGAGTAAACCACACCACTAAAACTGAACTCTGCGCAGACAATGCTCTTTATACAAGGTAAAAAAAAATATATAAAAATCTCTCTTTCTGCAGTCAACTGAAAATTCCTTTTCTGGGCTCCGGTTTGGATTTCTTGCTCTGGGGTGGAGGTAGAACCGGCACGGCTGAAGTTCCAAACCATTCCGGCACCTTCCTCTTACCGGGGGGATGTGAGCTCTGGAAGAAGAAAACAAACATGAAGGCAAGCATTTACAGTCTGACATGACCTCCAAAAAATCATGTGCAGGGAAAGGCATGAACTGTCTCCAGGGGTAGTGCTAGGCTCTGTCTCCCTTAAATGCAAGACCTACTCCAAATAGGGACTGAAAGAATAAAAAATAATCAAGAACTTAGAGTAGGAGATAAATAAGTTTCTGTTCATCCCTCAGCCACCAATATTTAAATAACAGAACACCAACCTCTGTGGAAACGTTAATCTCAAGATGAAGGACATGGACCTTTTGGAGTGAGTCCAGAGGAGGCCACAGAGATGCTGGGAGGGCTGGAGCCCATCTGCTGTGAGAAGCTGTGCCCACCTACTGTGAGCATGGAAAAGAGAAGGCTCGGGGAAGACCTTAGAGCCCCTTCCAGTCCCTAAAGGGGCTCCAGGAAAGCTGGGGAGGGATTCTGGAGCAGGGAGGGGAGCCATGGGACAAGGGGGAAGGGTTTTAAACTGAAAGAGGGGAGATTTAGGTGAGATCTGAGGAAGAAATTCTTTGCTGTGAGGAGGTGAGCCCCTGGCCCAGGTTGCCCAGAGAAGCTGTGGCTGCCCCATCCCTGGAGGGATTCAAGGCCAGGTTGGATGGGGCTTGGAGGAACCTGGTCTGGTGGGAAAGTGTCCCTGGCCACGGCAGGGGGCTTGGAACTGGCTGATGTTTAAGGTCCCTTCCAACCCAAACCGTTCTGCGATTCTGTGAACAAGACTGCTGGCGAACTGCCCTTGGGAATCACAGCAGGTAGACCTGTCTACAGCCAGGAGAGAGGAGGCTCCAGTGCGTGCCTCAAGAGATGTGCACACAAACCAAGACTCCCATCCCAAGCTTGGGTCAAGTAGGAAGGATACAGAGACCATTACGCTGATCGCACTTTGTTCCTGTGTCACAACAAAGTGGCTTTACTTGGAACTGGTGTTGTGCAAGTTCACTGAAGCCCTCACCAGCAGTCAAAAATATGATGTTATAATGTTCAGTGTTGCAATTAAGATAGCTGCTGTGCTATTTAGGAGTTATACTTACTTAACACTGACCAAACCATAAATAAGCATTTGTCTGCCTCATGTTTTTGCGTTCAAATCAATATCCAGCTTCAAACTGAAGGGAGCTGTACAGGAAGTAGTAGCAGTCAGAGCTACATGAGCTCCCATACGAAAAACACACTCGTATTTTAGAGAACTTTTGTGTTTAGAAAATACAACTAGTGTTTACATAAACACCAGGGCAAAAATCCTTAGCCATATCAGCATACTATCTCACAAAACCCTATACCTGAAAGAGGAAAGGGAGCCAACTGTCATCTTAAGTGCTGGAAGCATTTGCCACTAGATGGCTGACAAGATGTACTGGGGGAAAAAAAAATAAATTACTTTAGCAGGCTGATGCTGCAATTGAGGTATATTCAGGCACAGCAAGGATAATAAAAGCAGCATGCCATCACTACATAAAGGATATTAACAAGAAAATTTGTCTGACAATTTAGACCAAGGTTTTAGACACAGTAAAGAACACAAAGAGAAGCTGAGATTTTGGGTTGGTAAAGATCAACGCACAAATAATCAGGTTTGGGCTCTGCTCCTAGCACGCAGGGCTACGGGCAGGCTCACCTTCGGCTCAGAGTCGGCAAACAGTTCCTCCTCATCAGGATTGAGGGCAGGCTGATTCCAGGAGGCCAGGGCAATGGGATTCAGGTGGCTTGCTGTCCCTCTGCCACCTGGCTGGCTGTCACCCACACTCTGCATGGCCTTTCCACAGGACAGGAAGGAAGCAGGCTGTCACATGTATCACAGCATTAAAGCTTAGGTCTGCACAAACCAGATTCAGTGCAAAAGCTGTGTTTTGCGGTTGTTTTTTTTCCCCTAAGTGAGTCTAACTATAAATAGCATTCCAACACCTCTACTTAGTGACAGCACTAGCTACTATTTCTTGCCTATTTCGCCACAATAAAATTTCAGCAAGTGAAGTGTATCCATTTCAAACACAAGGGAACTGGAACTTGAGTGGGTTTTTGGGTTGGTTTTTTTTTGGTAGTGGAGAAGAATAGTTCCTCCATCCCCATAGCTCTGAGAACTTGAAGTACTTGTTTCTGACTCCCAAGTGCTGTGCTTCCAAATGTGTTTTTACAGCAAAGGTGTCAGTTAAAAGTGGCATAGCAGGCACAGAGGCATTGAATTCTAATTTCTATACAACAACTGCTGGTCATAGGTTGGAATAGCCAAGTAGAGATTTTTTGATCTACTACACATCTTGGCGTTACCGAGAGCATCCCTAAACGGCAAGTCTACCGCATGCTTTATTACAGTAAGAACATCTGTTTACCGAAGCCAAAGGCACCACTTGCAGATGGGTTTTCTCTGCTCCTTCCTTCAATGTTGGATTGATCAAATTACCCTGTAAAAGCAGCAGTAATGTGAGGCTGTTAAAACCCAAGAACATTCGTTAGCAAATTTAAGAGCCATTTGCTACAGGGAATTATTAGAACCAGGATATCTTCTGAAGGAGAAGTAAATGAAGACTATTTGGATTAGCAGTCTACTCATTTGTATAATATTAATTTGATTTCTAATAGCACGTCATTCCTGTTATTAGCTCCAGCAGCTGACAGTAGCGGAAAAAAAATGTAATTAGAGCTCATGCAATTGGACTGCTAGGAGGTCAGCTTCACAAAAAAGAAGGCTCAGACACAGATCACGTAGAAACAAAACAGCCCTCAGGGAAGCAATCCATTTCGCAGAATGGCAAGGCTTGAAAAATTGTTTGAGTCGGAGTCCAAACGGTCAACCCCAAACCCTGTAAGGAACAGACATGAAATCCTAGCGCAGGCAGTAGAAGGATTTCAAGTTTGGAATTTTTTTTACCAGTCCCACCAGGAGCCGCTCCATACAGGGTGGCCTTTTGTACA
The DNA here is from genome assembly GCA_013396915.1 of Stercorarius parasiticus. Taxonomy (NCBI): domain Eukaryota; kingdom Metazoa; phylum Chordata; class Aves; order Charadriiformes; family Stercorariidae; genus Stercorarius; species Stercorarius parasiticus. The sequence goes on from VWZL01000816.1 coordinate 46,247, forward strand.
AGGTGCTGAACTGGGACTTTGGAGACACAGAGAGGCCAGCCAAGGTCTCAGAAGATGAGTCTGGCCTTTCTCAAAGAGCAACAAAGAGCTCCTTATTTCCTGAGATTTCTCCCCAGTGAGTCAGGCTTACGGCATGACATTTTTCTTGTTATCACGGCTATACCCAGCCGTTTCAAGCAACGGAGGAACCCATGAAAGACCGTGAAATGTTTCTGACAGGCATCGCCTCTGGCTTTTTCGTGGTCTCAGCTTTTCTGCTCTTAGAGCTTTCTACACAGTAAGAGAATCACTTTTCCCACATCAGATTGGTGAACAGGTACCGAAGCACAGAAGCAAGGCAAGGGCAGAACATGGACTTGGTGGCTATGAAGGATCCAGCTCACCAAAGCTTTTCATACTAGGGAGAATTTCAGCTTTTTCCTCCACTGCCCCAGCTACTGTAAATCTGGGATGTTACGGTGGATCTTTTGCATCCACATCCCAAAGGACCAGACAACAGCAGAAAGCGCTGATCCCTCCTGAGGCCACTATGAAGCTACAGTTGCGATGGTCTACAGTGGTGGACCATCATGTGCTCGATGTTCCTGGGCTGCATGTCCAGGACTTACTGTGGCAGAGATGAGCCAACAGTCCCACATGGGAACAGATCAACTCAGGTGACACGTTTAAGAGAGCCCAGGGACAGCCCTCCTCCCAGGGCGATACTTTGCCAGGGGAACCCTGTGGTTCTGCTCTGAGCATTGCTCTCGGAGGAGAGGGAGGCAGTCCTCCTTAAACCTGAGGAAAAGACAGATTGTGAAGATGAGACACTCAGCACTACTGGAAATTGCGACAACATAAAAGGGCTTTTCATCTGCTCCTACAAAAGAGGAAACACTGTTTTGACAAAAGTAGTTTTATACCCGTTTACTAACCTTTGTTTTACTCCACAAGGCATCTTCCCTGCCTGCTCGATCTGCTCCCTTTTTTTCCTGCTGCCCTTCTGACCACACCAACATCCTTTTGACGCCTGAGCCATCCTGAGACTTATTTCTATTCTCTTTCTCCAGTAATGCAATGGTCATCTGGACGAGATACAGTTCAATATTTGCAGGAACAAGTTTTCTGATTGTTTGAATTTTGGTGGTGTCTTGGAAAAAATATAAATAAAATATTAGCTTTTTTAATCCTCTTGCCCCTTATTCAATTTTCTGTTGTAAAATGTATCGGCTGTGCCTTGCTAAAGCATAGGCTAGATTAAGGCATTGAAAAGACTGAAAAATGAAACATACGGCCTTGATTCCGAAGAAAACAGATCATGAGCTCATGGGATAAATCCCCACCTCATTCATGCTCACACAAACTTACTGTCCTCAAATTTAGTCTAACACATCAGAATCACCCGCCTCTAACTTGCATGCTGTATGAACCATTTTCTCTCGAGAGGAAGCCTATATTTGCTCAGGCTGAAAAGCCTCTCTGCTTTCTTAAATATAGTGCCATGCCAGTTCTCCATTCCAGCGTGGCACTAAATTTAGGACAGCAATCAGAGAGTCTGGTTGAGCCTGTAACTGCTGCTGAAAAGACATTAAACCCCAACGTGACAAGAGTAATGAAGCTAGCGAGTCAGCAAACTCCGCCAGCCTAAGAAATTGAACTACAAGGGCAAGGCTGAAATTTACTTCACTCAGTCTCGGAAGCCCAAGTCAGTACATGGCTGTCTTCAGCCTCTGAACTAGCCCATGGCACCACCTGACAGTGTTAAGAGGAAGAACTGCTTTTCCTGCGCTTCTCTGCCACCTCATCGTAAACAAATACCTTGCAAAGAAGTTGCACCCGGGAAATTGTACAGCTCTTACTCACCATATTTTCCTGTAGATGCCAGTGCTTACAGGAAGACTTTGTCAGGCTGATTTTTTTTTTTCCCCCAAAACACTTAAGTAGAGATTTAAGAATGATACCTGTACCTTTTCAACAGCCATACAATTGAGTGAGATGATTTGTAGAGGGCTACCCTCTTTTGCTCCTTTATGAATCACGATTGCCTTATTTTACACCACAACCTTGCAAGGAAAGCAGTGATCCTGGCATTGCCATGCTCTGCCTTGCCGCAGCCTCCCAGAAACGACAGGTTCTGCCTAAAGAAGCAGCTGAGCTGTCAAGTTTTTCCTTCCCTTCATCTGTACGCTACTGTCATGAGAAGTTTCAGGTTAAGGGCTGCGATGCTCACCCGAGTTAACGGGAGGATTACAGATGACATCAGAAATGATCTGTCGAACTTCAGGAGTCAAACCTGCTCGCTCCAGGTTGACAGCGTAGCCAGCTTTCATCGCCTGGACGAGGTGAGTGCCAACCTCAGAAAGGGGCAGAGATCTGCTCTCACTTATAGTCCTCTAGGGAAACAAAAGCACAAGGTATTGATGTGGCATAAATACAACCAAAAGCTCAAAATCTGTCAACCTCCCATTCCCAAAAAAGCAATCAGGGGCTATTGGCACACACCAGTGCAAAGCTTCCCAAACCACTTTGTTACTCCTAATATTTATCCAAGCTTTTCCAGCTTGTAAAGAGCTTTTTGCTCCGCTTCTCAGCTCAAGTGCAACATCTCAGGTTGAACTTACCCCCGATGGAGAGAGGAAGGGTGCTGTGTCCCCACCTCAAAGGCTCACTACAGCTCCCGGCCCTTGCGCCACAACACTCGCTACCAACCTCCTCCCACCCTGTGGCAGCTGAATCCCAGCTGTTTCTACCACAAAGGGAACAGATGCTCTCGCCTCACAGTAAAGTCAGAGCATCAACCCAACTCCTACTTCACAGGACTTGCGTCACAGCTTCAGATGCCCCCTGCTAAGTAGCTGTGATACACTTCACCTTCCTTCCAGCGGCCGATTTGATTCGTAACATCTATGCAGAAGGTGGATAACAGCGCCAAAAGAAATTCCCCCTCATTTTCACATCCGTTAAACAAATTCTTCTCTTAGAACATTCGCCTTTGAAGAAAAGCATCTCAAACTTCTTTTACCTAAGCTTGTACTTTTCAAGAAGAGATTTCAAACTGGTTACTTGTCTTCCTCAAAAGAGCAGGTTTCAAGCTTCTACCGATTGCTCCCCAGACAATACACATACCAGGCATATTATCATCAGGGTTAGTGGATACAGAGCATGAAGTTATCCATTAATATTTATACAATTGTCTCTTGTTAATTAGTCTTTAGATACACTTTTAAGTTAGGGACTCTCTGACAAGGTTTACCCATACTGTTGGGAAGGGTAAAGCAAAACTCTAAGCAACTTCAGTTTCCTACTGTAGAGCTAAAAAGCAATAAATAAACTTGTATCAACGCAGCTCACGATGCTCATCTTCACAGGGCACAAGGCGTGATGCCAGTTTAGGCACGTGCCCTGTAGCACTTCAACTTAGATGTGACAGGTAACTTGTCCTCAACTTTTGTTCGTAAGAGGAAACACAGCTTTCCAAAATCTGAACTAGAGAGTCATGATAATACTTAGCACGTAAGACTTTCTTTTTGCATTGAAGCTTCCCCATGAGCTTTGTTTCTTGACATGCAAGTCTCACATGTGGATACAGCACAGGCACAGGAATGGGGATTTGCTACCTAAACCAGGAACAGAGTTAGTAAAATTAATCCCAATGGTTTTTAACCTTAAAGATATGCCTGTATACAGCCCCACGTGTCCTTTCCAGCAAGCTACCGGATCAGGAAGTTTTCCTTATACGCCCTTACTGCTGTGAAAAGGGAAAAATACAGAAACAGGCAGAACTAACGCCTGCAGTAGAAAAATCACGCTGCATAACCGTACTGAAACAGGCCAATCAAGTAACAGCAACAGTTTCGCCTGATGCCCTGCCAATCCGTGCAGACACTGTAACGAGTAGGGAGCTCTATCTTATCTCAGTACAGCCCACCTCACAGCGAGCCCAGCTTTTCATACTTTGACCAGTCCACAGAGATAAGTGACCTGAGCTACCCTTTGCCAGGAAAGATACTGCCTCAATGGTTTAAAGCAACTCAGCTCCAGCACAGGGCAGAGGGTTTAAGAGAACCTCCAAATACCCCTCCTCTAGACAAAGCATCCCCGCTGTTAGTTTTCAAAAAGGAAGGATCCTCCACAGGAAGAGCTTACCACAGAGAGATTTCTCTCTTGGAACAGCACATACGTGACATGCTCTGAGGGAGAGAGGGCTCTGGTTTGCTTCCAGGGAGATGCTTCTTTCTGATCTTTAGATCCAGACATGGGGAACCTGTCAGTCTGAGCAAGATGAAGAGGATTTAGAAGAATTATATCCCAGTGACAACCAATGAATCACCCTCCCATTGTCTGAATGGGTAACATAAATGGAGTCATTCATTTCTATGGAGGTTGGTTTTGACCCCAAGTCCATGTTCCACAGGAAAACAAAGCAAAGAGGAAGTCCAGACGGACACTCACGTACTCGCATCTTAGTTAAACACGCATGGGATTGTTCAAGGGAGTTGCAAAAAAAAGAACATACACAAAAACCAGTGTGCAGATCAACACAGCTTCTTAGGTGTTGCTCCTTACACATAAAACTATTCCATCAGAATAAACTGTGGTATTCAGTCTTCTGCTTCATGTGGGAAACTCCTCCATTTGTTTTTATTTTTTGCTTCACACAGATTTATTAAGGAAAATCAACAGGAATGCTTTTGGTCCCCATTCTTAGATCATAACGGCTTTCTGCAAAGCAGAAAGACAACTCCAGAGTCTTCTCAAGCGTTACAGAGAAACAGTATTGCTGCTCTACCTGCTTTCTGGATCAGATCAGTTCCTTCACCTGTACATCTACATAGAAATTAAGATACCCAAAGTAAAACTGCTTTGTAGTGCCTCTAACCTCCTGCTCCATGGCCTCTCCCTAGTGGTGTCTCTCACATCGCCACTGATGAGGAACCACTCTACAGAAAGTCTCCAACAGAAGAAAATCAACAGGAATATTTCCAACAGCTGGAAGTCTAAGCTCTTCTACGATTCCCCTAAGGAGAAACTTAAATGAAGCAAGGCCCCCGAGTCAATAAATGGCAGTGAAGGAATATTTACTACGCCTTTGGCCTCCAGCCCCAAATCGCAATAACTAGCTGCAAGCTCTCAGTAACATTGCACTTACTGGACACCCAGCCTGGCCACATGGGTGACCTTTATAAGGATGTCCTGGACTTTCTAGATAACCACACCAACCTGGAACATCGGCAATGACGTTGGAACTTGCTTAAGTAGCACATTCAGATTTGGGAGGCCGATGTGTACGCAAGGCTAGCAAGTTTCACTCTAACGCTTGGATGGAATAGCTGTGACGAGGACAAACTTTGAAGGAGAAATCCCACAGCCGCAAACCAAATGATATCTGTAAGGCTCTTGCCGAGTAGCAGAGATTTTAGAAAGTCATACCTGCAAACCTTTCGCCTGGCAGAAGTCCTTGATTTCAGCCAGGAGAGGGACCAACATGGTGGATTTTGCTTCAGATACACCATCAATTCTCTTCACGTTCTCAACATTCGTAGGCCTGGTTCAGGATGAATAATAAAAGCCATGGAAATGTCCCGTGCCAACGCTTTGAAACATCAAGAGTCTGTGAACGACACACGCTTGGACTACAGATCTTAGTCAAAACTTGAAAATATTATTACTGTACCCTCATCATTGTCAACTATTTAAGGTCACTGGTTTGTGGTTCTGAATCATGAAGCTTGACCGCAGCCAGAAGTTCAAGTTTGCTGCTTAATACTTTGGAGGATCAGTTCACCACATCTATCTTGCTTTGCTTTTAGCTCTCAAGAGCACAGAAGAACAGAGCTTTTCCATGGAACAACAAGATACCCATTCCAAACATAGTATTGTCTAACGCCTCTTAGTAGTTGGGGAAGGCATTTCAGATGCATTATCAACTGAGCCGCCCCACAACACCCTCTCATACAATGAGAAAGAAAGAAAGAGTATTCCCCCCCGCCTCCTTTCAGTAGTTGAGAGCAACACTAAGTTGTGGTTATTCTTTTACACTGCAGAGTCACTCATGCAAGGTAAGGGACAGTTCCTGACCCACACGTGACCCCTAGCAGGATAAGGGCGTAATAAAATGATTAAAACACATTGGAGAGAAGCAGACAGAATGGCAGGGATTAATAGAAAACGTACACCTTCCTCTGACCCATGACCTAACAGGAGCTTTGGATGCAAACACAGGCAAAGTTGTAATTTGGGTTTGTTTGCGTTTTTTTAAGTAATAACTAGAATGAAGACGCAAGTCTGATGTCAATAACTAACTATTTAACTTACACCAGTCAGTGGTCTACAAGGGTATTAGAGCAAATGAAGATCCCCAGGAAAATCACTGCTCAGCTACCCATGAGGCATACTCTGCCAACAAAAGATGAAATGGGATTTTCTACTCGGCTTGCAACCTTCTCCTTTTGCACAACAAGCACGCATGCTGGCTTTACCTTACTCGCGCCATCTCCACCAGGATCTTATTGGTTGCCAAGACAGCTGGAGGAATTACCTTCTCATTAGCTACCTTTTGTCTAGCAGTCAGCAATTTGCCATACAGAGCCGTCTGTGAAGGAGAGGACCAAATTCTCATGAAGCAGCTCTACCTCACTCAGGTAGGTATAGTTATTTTGAGAGGAAGAGTTAAAGCTTTCCTCATCTTTCCACTACGAGACAAGAAACCGGCAATCCATTAATCCATCTTAACATATTGAAATCCTCTCCTAGGACTTCTGTTCAAGACATCTTTGTAAGATATTAAGAGCTGCCCAAGCCAGCTGCTCCAATACAGAGGACTGTGGTTTGCAAGTTGACTAATTCACAGATATCCTCCCTCTTCCAAAAAAATCCCAACTTACCTCTAGTTCCTTTTCTCGGGATGAAACACCAGGTTCTGGGGACTTCAGAGGAGATTTCACTGATGAGTGCTCTGCAACACTAACAAAAAATAAAGTGTGAAACAAGCCCTGCATTAGATAAGTTTATTCAGGAACTTTGCACAAGGCTGTGGGAGAGCAGCAGCCCAACTTATTTTGCCTGCTCAGACTGATCTGGCACCTCGTGCTACCGCTGCGCTCATACAGGACTTGTGCTGGCAGGGTCAGCATCAGCAGTATCCCTAACGGAAAAGAATTCCTGGGGCTGGTCCCATAACTTAAAAATACCTTCTTACTGTACAAAGCTCAAGCAGATGAAATTGCAGTTGTGGGGAAAAAACAAGCTTCCTTTCCTAAGCAAAGTGTGCAATAACACATGGTTTGGATTGTAGCTGTCCCTAAACCGATTTTTCTTCACGTGGCTACAGTGGCAATTATTTAGTTTAATTGACATATCCTATTTTCCTGTCATCTGCCAGCATCAGCCTACTCGTCCCAAGGAGAAATCACACTGCTCAGAAATGCGAGGTGGGTTTCATCTGAAGCACCACAGGGAAACAAATTGCTTTGCCTGCTTTTTTTGCAAAAGCTTGTTTTATTTCTTTTGACCTCACGGAACCTCAACTTGATGTCCGTCTTCTCCAGACTAGTGTAGAAAGGCAGAAACCTATATGCTCACTTGCTGTTCCCCGCACAAGTTCCGTTCTGCCCACTTTAAGAGCAAGGCACAACTTCGTCAGTTATCTGCCCAAATTATATTCGCCAACTGTTTGAAAAAAATCTACTTTTCATTTCTTATTTTATATCAGCACAAATTAAAATCCATTATAATTTCAACCACCACACAAAAGACAGACTAAAAAACCCAGAGGCCCAGCAGAAGTATCCAGTATCAATCTGCTATTGCTCCATTTTATCAGCATTTGCTAATTTTCTTGCCTGGATTTGAAGTAATACCAGTGAGAAACTCGGCTTTGCCTGGGACACTGCAAGTATACAGACTTTGTCAAATTCAAAGCTTATTAAAAGCTGTAGTAGTAGAAGAAATTTAATGTCCAGCAAGTTTTAAGCACTCGTCCTTCTTTTTTTAATAAGTTAAACATTTTTACCGAAGTCACTTGATACACGAGAAAGCTGGTTTTAGGGATCATCCTACAAACAGTACCCCTATTAACACAATCACAATTAGGTAATTCTGTTTTAATTTCGAACACCGTACCTGTTAAGCATGCTGTTGCTTCTTGGAGGAGTTTTACCTTTTTTCTCATATGAAAACATATCGTAGAGAGACATCTATAAAAAAACAGAAGAAAGAGAAACAAACGCTGATTTACGAGTCTTTCCACTGAAGTTGCTGTTAGCAAATATTCACGACACCATGATACACTCGCAAGGTTTTATTCAACACCGACAAGGATGGACCGGAGAGTGCAAGAGGGGTTGTACTCAGAGACCTACCTGCTTGACAGGTGACTGCGTTTTTCCTTTCGTGTCTCGAGAGTGCTGCGTTGAGAGCACAGGTAAAGGTCTACTGCCATAACAAAACAAATTACATCTTAATCAACTCAGACCAAGTACATTTGTACAGTGACAGGGACATTTTCAAAAAAAAACCTAAAAACGAACATTTTGCTAAGCAAACCAATTTAAACTTGGTACAGGGATATCTCTGGCAAGTCAACAGTTCTTTTTTTTGTTTTAATTATTAGAATCACCATTCTTCATGAAAAAACACCCAGGACCTCAAAGCCTGTTAATACTTAAACTTCAACAGGTAACAAGAATCTTGTCTTACAGAAGAAACCAAGCTTTTGGCGATTCTTTGTGACAACACTTGATAAAGATTGAGTTTTAAAGATCCCATTACTGGAGAAAAACAAGTACCAACTTTCTGGTTTGCGCTAAGCATCCAGGTTTCACTGTTGCTTACTGTTTAATAATAACCAATTTTTTCTTTTCTTCTAGGAAACCTGCAGACAGTAGCTGTAAGAGCCACAACAGTACAATATTAGAAAGCAAGTGAAAATTGGTACTTGGTCATTGTTTATTTTTTAGCAACAGGAAGACAATCTAGACAGAAGAACATGCTCCCAAGGCCAGCACTGAAGAGCTTTGTTCTAATACTATTTCTTGTCACAGCAAAAGCTTCTGCAGCCTCCAGTTCGTTACCTTTCACTTCCAAAGGGCTGGTCAGAATTAGTGTTTGTGAAGACCAACACAACACCATTTATAAAATTTGAGCAGAAGCAGAAGATTACAAGCAAAGCTTCACGTGCTGTTCCCTTGGTGGTAAATATACTGATGGCACATAGCTGACTACCACTGAAAAAACACCCCACCTTTGCCGACACACTCACCAAGACTTTAAAACAGTTGAAAGTTCACATAAAGAAATACACAGAGAAAGACAAAGTATTACACATTAGTGCCGAATCAACTCTTGTTAGAATGAAGGCTTTTCTGTTTCCTTCTCAGCTTAAGTTTCATGAAAAAACCAGGTCAAGTGCATAATTGGGAAAACAAGTTGTTAGCTGCTCTATTTAAAGCCTCATAGTTCAACTCATCAGCACTGGAAAGAACATAAATCTTCACGGATTTTCCTCTACTGTTTCTTGTCTTTAGCTGATTACTTTCCCCATGAGCATGCGTTGCTGCAACATGCTTCCAGGCTACCCCGGATCACTGGGGATGATGAATCACACTTTCTGACTAGTTTTGGTTGGGGAGGCCAGGAAGGGATTTCTCCATACCACCTTTTCCCCCTAACCCCCCCAGTTCCAGGACCATCCGATTAGTTGCATCCAAGACCTCAGTGATGAGGCACCATCAGACTTAAGCTGCGAGCTGTGCGCTTTCAGGAGCGCTAGACAACACATCACCTTTCATATCAGCAGTCAATAGAGGTGCCTATCCAGGCCCTCCCACTGAATTTTTTGTATCCACAATATTGCCTAAGGAAAAGCTCTGGCTAGAGAAATCGAGCACAGAAGCCTCCTGTCCAACCAAGCCATCTCCAGAAACCAATGATCAGATAGAAAATAAAAAAGCCTCAAGAGAAGACACGTACTACAATTACCTTCTAGGACATTTATGCAGATTAAGGTCTTCGCTGGACTGTAATAGAAGGCTTGGATTTGATGCAGATGCAGCTTTTAACAGCCAATTTCTACCCTGTAAGAAATAAACCATATCGCTTAGCTGTAGATTACTGTGAAAAGCCTACCATGAGTTGTTCCACACCAAAAAGTACCTTCTCGGTAAGCATGCACGTGGTTGCAAACTTGTTATGCCCAGAGGCTTCTTTGAGGAACCCTTCCATTATCAATTGTTGGCAGAGCGATTTCCACCAGTTCTCCGGCCAGTCTTTTCCACTACCAAAGAGAGGGTGTCTGCGGTATCTGTCCGGCAGGCGTTGGGAACTCTGAAATTATTGAAAGAATTGGTCAGGCTTCTCCAGTCCTTACGGAAGAAAGTTTCCAATATAACCAGTAGACCAAAAACCTGAGATGCGAGGAGCGTGTCCTCAAGAACTTTTCTCCAGAGAAGAACTTTACAGAAAAGTCACACCAAAGTATTTTATTCAGGTTTACAAAATACCCATCACAAAACCACACCTAGAGCAGCTCAATGAGAGCTAAACAGTGCCTATCGCCTCGCCCGTGTCACCTGAAGAGCCGTTTTACCTCTAATGTAACCCACTATTGCGCTTCCTGCCAAGTCTGTGACAAGATCGTGACTTTCTTTTGTAGTAAGACCCCAGACAAACCTACACTTCGGTCACAGAACTGTTAAAACATCTCCCTTCATATACGGGGGAGGTTACAGGAGCATCCTAGCCATCCCCAGCTGCAAAGTTAATCTAGCACAGTTCATATTCAACCAGTTCAGGTCAATTTTACATTGAATGAGCATTGAATGAGTTCAAACAGAAGCAGTTACTTCTCCTAGTTTTAATTAAAAAGAGCCTACAGAAGTAAAAATAAGTTGACAAGCCCTGTTAAATCCCAGGACAGGGCTACAAAGCCACAAGCAAGCTCACTGCAGATGTCTGCTCTACTCCTCCTCTGGCCTGCATTGCAAAGAGGTTTTTGGTTGGTTGGGTTTTATTTTATGGAGTTACTGATTTACTTAACTCTTACCAGAGCAGGTTCAGACTCTAAAAAAAGCCGATTAGCTTCTGTCTGATCGGTTATCACCTCCCCCTGAACTCAGGGCCCAAACGCAGAAGGAGCTTTAGCCCCTTACCGCCCAAGAAGAGAAACCCTTGGTGTGAACCTGGAGAGCTGAAAACTTTTCAGAAACAGGCAAGTAACAGGGGGTCAAGGATTAGTACGTAAAAGTGCCTCAGACAGAAAGAGGCTTCTATTTATTGTTAGCATATGCAATCAACTGGAAGGCAGGCTTCAGTCCCTTTTAACTGTAAGCTTGCTGAATGCCCCCTCCATTGGCGAAGTTACATGGTCAAAAAAGTTCTTTTTGTTTTTATATTTATGTGCACGTATACATGCCAATCGTATATCCTCCAGACAGCATATGTGCGTGTATACATATACATACACATATCTGCAATGCTGGTTAGATAAGGACATCCCATGGGAGGTGGTGATGGAAAAAAGCAGGAGGTGTGCCTAGAAATTATTGTCTTGGACAACAGGAGACAGCGGGGTGAAGGCTCACCTCTTGCCATTTATAGAGGTGGTTGTTAACACAGGTTTTCCAGATGCCTGTTAGTACTTCTACAGGAATCGCTTCACGCTACGCACCCTGCAAACACAGAGCATCTACCCCCAAGAACGCGGTTTTCCTTATACAGGAAAATAGAACAGGCTGATGTAGAAGAAAATGGAAATCAACTGAAAGAAATCCAGGACAAGCAGCAGCCAGCACACGGTGGCCTGCTGAGCTCCGTACCATCTCCAGGGATCACAATAAGGAGCAATTTGGAGAATTTCAGATGTCAAGGAGCTGCTATCTTGCACGCACAGCAAGAGGAGCAGCAGGGAGGAGGGCTTGTTTCAGACCTTTGGCAGCAGGGGATAGAAGCTGGAGCAGCCAGCCACGGCAGGAGGGACCCAGCATGCTGCCAGGTGGCACCAGGGCACAGAGTCCTGATGGTGAACACAAGCGAGTCACCTAGTCAGCAGGCAAAGAGAAAGCGCCAAGTCCCACATCCTCTCTTCTAGAAAGCCCTCATGCAACTTTTATCACGCATTTCTTTAAAGTATTATTGCATTCCTAAACTTTCGGTTACATTAGTTACATTAATTACTCCAATGGCCACACATTTTCAGAGTGTAGTTTTAACTTAAAGAACCTCTGCCAAAACTTGGGCTGGCATTTTAACAGGCTATTGTCAATAACCAACTCAAAACAACACCCAAAATACAGGTTATCACCACACAAGGCAAATGACAGGTACTATTTCGACGCTGAACTCTTGGGCCATAGAGGGCTGAACGCTGCACTATTAAGCAAAACAGAACTAAGATGGCAAGAGCTTGGGGGCAGGAACCGTTCCTTTGCTGTACGTGCACGAAATTAAGTACAAAACCATTAGGACATCCACTATTTTTATGGCTGTTGCCTTTCAAGGCAACAATCTAGTTTGCTGCACGGGAAGTGCTGCTAAGCAGCTTCAGAAAGTCTAGACTACCTCTCTCCACAGATATCCAGCTCTCCAAGAAAGAGGTACTACATATATATGTGTGTACACACACATTTATACATATGTGTATATGTCAAGGTATTATTTGTTATATCAATAGAGTGTGATACTGTAACAATGCTTCCACTCTCAGAACGCATCCAAGGATTTTTACTGTCACTTACAGATCCTCGGAGAAACAGAATGGGAATTCTAGTTCCAAACTTCTCTTCCAGGGCTCTCACTGCAGACAGCAGCTGATTCGCTTGCTTCCCGAAGTCCTGTAAACCACCTTCCGAGTCACTGGAGACGGCAAAACTAGAGGCTCTGAAACACACAAAGAAAAGCAACTTTAACCACACGTACCAAATCAAGTCCCCTCCGCTTCTTTCAAATGTTATCTACCAAGGTATAGCTAAATAATATTGACACTTCAAGTTACATCAATATAAAAAGTTAAAACACCTTTAAGCTTAAAGAACTAGGCCGAAAAACAAGAGACCAAGCAAAAGCCAAAACCACTTGTGGGTAAGACAGCCGCTCAACCCAGCACTAAGCAGTTCTTCACGGTACTTGCTGTGACAGAGCAACGTTGTCTCAGCAATCTTCTGAATTTAGTATTTGAATATTTGGACTGTTTTAGGCATACAAGACGTGTTTAATTGCATCTAATACCAAAGAGTTTTTTTGCAGTAACATAAAGGGGAAAAACAGAAGGAAAGAGCAACCTCATTGAAGATATTCTAGGGTTTGCTAATTTATTATTACTGACTGGAAGAACCCACCAGAAAGTTGTTGTCACAAATCACTTAAGGAAGAGAAAAAGGATGATCACCTATTTTAAGTGATTTCAGATCTGCAACACAAACTCACTATGGGGCTCAGCACAGCAACTTGACTTCAAAGATTGAAATCGCAATCTTTTAAATTCTCTTCTTGGTTAGTTTTAGTAGGGCCCAAGCAAAGATTTCTGAATCCTTGAGAACGCAGGGAATTCAGCTGAGCTGGTATCATTTTTCCAGAAAGCCACGCAGTGTAACATCTTGTCTCTGATCAGGAACGTCATGCTACCAGCAAGAAAAAGCGATCCTTTATTATAACCTCAGGGAAAGCGTGTTACACGCAACGCAGGAGAGGCTGAGGAAGGTGTTTCTGCTCATACCTGTGTGACTACCGACCCCCTGGCTTCCCTTTGGCACACCTATGAGATTATTCACAATGCTAGAGAGAACGAATGTCAGCACACGCTGAGACAGGAGAAGAGCTCCCCGAACACTCAGGAAATTTGACCTTAGACACATGCTATCGCATTCCACTTCCGAGTGTTTTCCTTTGGGATTAATCACCTAACAGGACTTAAACAGACGAACAAAAGAGTATTTCACAGTCTAAAAGCATCAGAACTGTGACTGTACTTTGTTTACAGGCTTTCCCCACAGCCTTAGAACTTTAGCTGCCTCACGGCTTGCTCAGCCATGGAGAAGGTCAGAGACAGTTCTTCCAAGATCAACTTCAGGCTAAACATCTGCAAAATCAGATGCATAAAAAGCCTATTGTTTTAGGTGATTTGCCTTGTAAGTCAGCCTGAAACAACGTGACCTCTTTTATCAGCCTTCAGGGAAGAAAGCTTACCTGGACCTGCAATTATCACAGCATTCTTCCGTGCCCATGATGCCAGAGGAAACCTTCCGGAGTTGTTTGTCTTCGAAATGAGACAGGATGATTCTACCCAAGGGAATGTAGAGAATTAAATAAAAACACCAAGAATTTACACATAGAATTTATTGCAGAAAACAGCGTTGAAATCAGCATCATTAATTAATTCACTGGGGAGCCAATTATTTGGCCTTGATTCCTCTAAAGACAAAGTTGGGGTTTTTTTTTAAAGGCAAATAAGGAAACACTTGATGTGTAAGCAAGCTGAAGGCGGTATTTTTTGATACTGCTTTTTAATATGAAACACGTTTGCAGAACACGTTGTGAGTATAAGATGCCTCCTGGTTACAACCTCCAGTTGTGACCGAGTCACAACGGCTCTTATCAAAGCTGACCGAAATGACCCAAAGCATTAAACAGATCCCAGTACTCACTTCCTCCTGCAGGTATTTGACACGAGGTACCTCTCTATTTTAGCCAACATCTTCAGTTTGTACAACCGGAACGTTTCATTGCGGATCTCACTTAGGAGATGCCTGCCAGTCGAAAAGGAAAAACGAAGAGCCTGAAATACTGATCGCTACTCCCCTGTCCCACACCAAGAGTGAAATATGCCAGACAACTCAGTCAAATTCACCAGAAACAGCTAGAAAAGAAAACATCCTACTAAACCCAGACACAAATTGCTTGCCTGTTTCTCTATGATTTTGATCCTTACAGCATGGGGCATACTCAGAAGGGCACCTTGTTCATATTCTAAGTATGATGATCATTCTAAACAAGGCAGAAGGAGACACAGAGAACCTCCTCCAACCCCTCCCCCCCCGCCGGCTACTAAGCTTCAGAAATCCAGGCCAAAAGGCACAGAGGAGGGAGGAAAGGGCAGAGGGCATTGAGAGGAAGCCATTTCTCTCACTCTCTAGTTCTCCAAACTCTTGCAAGTTCTCATCAATGCCATTGCCAGATTATAAATAATGCTAGGACATCATCACGCTTCTTTCAAGAACATCAGAGGTGGCACATTAGGACATATCCACCTGTAGCCCAATTTAATGTCCTTTATAGTAATCACTGGAAGCACCCAACAGAGAAAATCGCATGGGAGTAGCTGGTGGGTGTATGGAACCCTCCCTCTGCCCATCCTCTGAGCTGCTGCACAAGCCAAACCCAAGAGACCAGCTGCACCACGGCATCAAAAACAAGGCAATATTGCAAGTGTCAAGCACCACATTAACACAGCTACACCATTCCAAGCTCACAAGTTGAACGAAGCAAGTTTCTGCCTGCCTGGGAAAAAAAAAAGGCAAGGAAGTCTATGGTGTCAGCAGACTGCCAGAGTCTGTGAAACAAGTTCAATTGACTGGGTTCAGGCATTTCTGTGGCCCTGAAGCAGCTATGCACAAATTTAACAGGAGACCTCTACAACAAGGACTCCCCCACCCAGAAAAAAAAACCCCAACTCTTTCTCCACTGAGACCATCTAGACAGCGGACAGAAAAGAATAATTCCACAGCATCAGCAGTCTTAAGGGGTGATAATGGGTGTAAAAGCAGGTCAAGGCGATTTACAAGACAAATGACAAGGTTTTATCACCGCCTGCCTTGCAAAGCATCTTCAGAAAGCAGAACCGGAACAAGGGCAGACTCATGAACATTAGTCAACTTGTGGATTATCTTCTAGGGAAAGTAGAGCATGCGTGTATACAGGAAAGGACTCGGAACCA
>VWZL01000816.1:62177-88127 GCA_013396915.1 Stercorarius parasiticus
AAAAAAAAATCAATCACATTTTCAAGCAAACCCACCCTGCTCCTTTTTCTTTTGCTATATGTTTCATGTCTCCATGTCAAAGCAGTTGTCTTCAGTCATTTACCTGTTAAAAGCCAAGTCCGTTGCAGTCCACAAGACGTGACAAGAAGCAGGAAGCCCATCGCGACCAGCTCTCCCAATTTCTTGATAATAGGATTCCATTTCCTTAGGGGCACCGTAATGAATAACCCTCCGGATATCTGCTTTATTGATGCCCATTCCAAATGCCACCGTAGCCACAACACACTATAAAACAAGAGCCACACGCCGATGTCTTGTCATCGAGAACACGCCTGGATTAATGCTCACACACTCTGGTGACAATTTTTTTTGCTACAGACTCAAAATTCAGCCTAAATTACAATGGCTTCAAGCTCACAGTTGACATCCACATTTCTGTTCTTAAGTCTGATTGTGGTCAGAGCATGAGCACAGGATCATAAAGATGAGAGTGATGACGTGTTGTGGCAAATGCTAGAGTCTTTAAGCAGTTATTCTCAAACAAAAGGCACAAAACCTATCGCGAAGAGGAACACAAGTCGTCTCAGGATAACTCTTTGCCTGCTTAGCTGCAGGAGGAAGAAAGCAGCTCACAGAATTTGTGATACTGTTCCAGCTACCGCTGTCTTCCTCAAATGCTATGCATTTTGAAGACACTTAAAAAAAAGCAATTTCAAACATAAGCCAGGAATCTTATCAGTGTTAGCACGGACTGGCAATTTCTTTGCCCAGAATTGGAGACAGACACAGGGAAACACACGCTGATATTCAAATCCTTGCTTCTACCAGAAACCCTGCAGTAATATATAGGAGCAAGCGGACCTGGTTTCCTACATACCTGAATTTCATCCCTCATGAACCTGTGATGGGTCTCTCTCCTTTGTTTGATTCCCATACCAGCATGGTATGTGCCACAGGCCACACCGAGTTTCCCCAGTTCGGACACAACCTGTTCTGTGGCCTTTCTTGAAGGGCAGTAGATGATAGTGGGGCCTTCAAACTCATACATGGAACTGCTACAAATAACAGCAAGATGTAAAGACACAGAACAGAAGCCACCCTTCCTGCAAAAAGCCTGACTGAACCTAGCTGAAAAGGCAATGTAGTTTTTCCAGCAGTTCACCTTCTTGGGGATTTAGAAATTGAAATATATTCTAACTGGTCCACTTATACACAGGTTGTCTGTCCTTTGGAAAAATGGACTTGGAAGTTACTTGATGCTCTTAAGTTTATTTTGCAAAACACAGAAGACTTGGGTCTCCGTAGAAGCAGCAGGATAAGGCTTCCCAATTTCCTTAAAGTCACCAGGAAATATGCTTTTACAGCTGTCACTTTTGAAAGGTCTACATTTACGTAACAAGGTACAACTGAGCAATAAGATATTCATTTATATTGCTGTAGAGGCACACATTGTAGCTTGCAAGGAGAGCGCCAGAATGGGTACACCACCAGGTCTGCTAACAGAGAAAGACTGCTATTCATCTGCTGAGATTTGCTTTAAGAGAAATCCTTAAGATTTATTGAAAGAGATCCTTAAGTCAGCAACATGCAAACAGCAAGAGTCCGTCGCTCCTTGCCTCAAAAGCCTTTCAAATTGGGAGAGGGGAGTGGGCACAACACGGGACACGATACATGTTACTAGCATGTTATCAGAGCCAAGCTACCAGGAAAGCCCAGGCTCCTCCTCACCAGATCAGTTTAAGGCTGCTACCAGTCCTTAGTAGACACTACCAAAACTCCAGAACACCAAAGTCTGAGGGATCAATGAAAACAGGCTTAAATCCTTACCTTCCTTTCCTAGCAAGGAACTGCTTCAAATCCCTAAGCATATTTCCACTTTGTCGTCCAACTTCTAAGTACAGGTTCGGTCTGTCAAAACTAGTACACGTGACCTGGGGATTCTTCAGGTTCAGACAATTCACGATGTCTTCTCTGATCGATGGACTTGCAGTGGCAGTTAAAGCAACAATGGGAACCTGCGGTGAGAAGTAGAAGAAAGTCTTGAGAACAAGTTTTTTCTAACCAAAAAACACAAGTCAAAACTGAAATAGTGCGTAAACAGGCACTTTGTTTATGATCACCGGATCAGCTCAGCTATTTGAAAAATATAGTTAATATTTAGCTCCTTAAAGCTTTGGTCTACACCGTTCTGAAGATTAGACAGGGACAGAACAGTGTTGAAATACAGGGCTTTATTCTGAATGCGGGCTTTTTTTAGTTCTGTCTTCAACAAGTCTTCCATAATTTTCTGATGTGGTTGCCTAAATTCAGGGAAACATAGGACAAAAACTTCCAAGAGCAGCACATAAAGTTCAGGTTGAAGTTTGAGCTTATGCGGCAAGTACTTGAGGACTGTCTAGAAGTCACAGTTGCTTGCTTTCGCAAGCCACTCAGCTTGCTAGTTTAAAAAAAATGAATCCCTCGATATTAAACCAGAAGCTTAGGAACAACATCTTCTAGAGCACAAGTAACCAACAAAGCAATTCTCAGAAGTTTCTGGTAGTCCAGGTTCAGAATATCCTTCATTTAAGTGTTCGGAGGAAAAAACCCACAAAGCTCAGTCACCAACAGGGACCACAAACTTCAAAACAACACGGTAAATACAACTGAAGAGCAACATCAAGAGATTGATATTTCAAACTACCATATAAAATGATGTAGCACCCTTTCTCTTACATTGGATATCAAACACATCAGAACCTCACCGATGGCAGAGCTTTCTTTAATGAGCCTAAACTTCTAAAGGCATTTCTGAAGTCATGGCCCCACTCGGAAATGCAGTGAGCTTCATCAACAGCGATGAGGGTAATACCTGGCGGGCAGAAAACCAGAGCATGGACACATCAACAAGACAAACCAACACGGGAAGTGACAAAATACAAACACCCCATTCTGCTCAATGTCAAGCTCTCCTGAGGATGAGCCAACGGTCTGCTGAAATTTTTGTTTCTAGAAGGTCTTCCACTGTACTGACTCCCTAGGCCCATTTTTATCATGGCCTCTTTTGTAAAAGAGCCTAAGAACTTTTACAGACTCCCCTGCTTCCCCCCATCTCTTCTTCCTTCTCCAAACTCCAGATCTTCAACATCCTTCACAACGGGTCAAAAGCCTGAGCTACCTCTGACATGGCCTTTTCCCGCTCCCTACTTCCCAGACTTAATAAATCACAAACGCTGATTACAGATGTCATTAGTTTTATTTTCTGGATTGTAAAACAAAGCCTGAGCGTCTCAGGTCTGCGCTGAAGAGATAAGTGCAAGGCCAGGAAAATATGAAGGGAGAGGGGTTAAAGATGCGCCTAGAAAATAACCTTAGGCCTTCTGAATCAGATAAAACCCTCAACTACAGATACCCCATCGTAATCCGTATATTCAGAGCACCCTAGAGTCAGAGAGGCCAACTGAACAGTTTCTTGGGACTCCAGAAATTCAGATGGCTCATCTTCTCCCTAGACAGTCCTCCCTGCCTACAGCACGAGAAACTCACCTCCTTCATAAAAAGAAAATCTTGGGAGTTTATATGCCTTCAATTTACCCTACTAAGACATGCATCAGCTGTATCATCTTCGATGAACGGAGAATTTTTGAAGTGCACCGCAGTGTTTCAAAACACAATTTAGTTGTTACATTCTGAGAAAGATCAGAGAGATTAGAACACTTAAAAGGCTAAGTGTTAAGTGATATACATTTTGTTTCCTGCGATTTAAAGATCGGTGTTCTAGCACCTCTGTTCCCAGTAACTTGTCTAACCTTCCCATGCCGAGACCTCACTGAAGACACTACTCACATACGACCTTTTTTTCCAATCAGTGACAGGACCTTCTGACACCATTTATTGGCAGTCACTACACTAGTACACTAGCCTCTGAGCTCACTATTGGTAAGAAACTGGTGAAATATGTTCAAGCATTAAAAAAGTTTAAACGTAATAACAAATTTAAGCTGCCCACCAACTCATCTACAACCTTACCTCCAACTTACCAATGGTTCGGTCAAGATCCTGAAGTAACTCTAAGTTCCCTGAACAGAACTCTGGAGTCATGTATATGATTCTGTATTGACCCCTGAAACATCAAGAAAATACACTGTCACAGAAAGAAAAACCCCAGACAACTCAACCAAAGGGAACAAAACCACAATTGTCTGGAAGATGCAAATGAGAACAAGTACAGACTTCTGGACAGGGAACAAGAGAAAAGAAATGAAGGCCGCAGAAAGCATTCCAGATCCGTAGGAAAGCAAGGTAGTACACAGTGTCAGAGGAAAAGGAAAACAGCGGAGAGATTTACTAGCCTCTAGAACAAGAAAGGACTGTTGTGATGACTTGGTGACAGATGCACGTCTAAGACCTGTGTAAAGTCCTGTATAAATCGCAACATAAAGCAAACAAGCCCCTTCACCCCAGCCAGAAGGCCCAAGAGGGTGGCTACAGCCTCCCACACACCCAGCCTGGGTGAAGGCAAGAGATATCATTGAGTGACAGGTTCCAGATCTGGGCCAGAAACTACAATTTCAGCGATGTCCGACTGGGGAGACATCCCACCTCTCAAATACAATTCCATCAGAACCTGCAGTCCCAGAAAGCTTGGCTAAGACTTACGCTTTGATGCATTCTTTGATGTTTTTCGACTGAGCCGAACCAAGCAAGCAAGCCGGAATCTCCGACATCCTGCAGAAATAGAAAGCACAGTCACAAAGAGCACAGTAGTCTTAAGGCTTTCTGCCTTGGCTTTCAGCCTATGCCAGCACCTCACAAAGGAAGTTCAAGCTGCAGTATCAGAGACTACTTTCTTTCCAGGATCTTTGTGGGGAAAAACCTTTTGAAAAAGCAAGAGCAGTAGAGTGGCTATTCCTCCCACCTGAATGCTCTTCCACTTCCCCTCCAGCCATCCCCCACAACACACACACTTGATCCGTGCAATAAGGAATCAGAGAAATGAAGACCATTTTCCTTGCACAAGAGCTAAGTTTACTAATAGAACACCCAAAATAAGGAAACAGTCATTGTTTTCTTTAGCCATTATCTCATGCAGTTCATCACATTTGGATATAGGCCTCGCTAAGATGCAATTTTTTCCCCCGTCACCTTTCGATCTTTTGCAAGCTACTGGTGCTGCACCTGCTAATTTTCAATCCGGTGGCTGCTTTTTAATGACGGATTCAATAATTACACTTACCAGCTCAGCCACTTCTTATTTGACCCCTTTCAGGACCATGCAACCCCTGTCAGGACCCTGCAACCCCTGTCCTCTTAACTCAGTTATCTCTTTACTTGGTTATTTACCACATCTTATTACAGCCTTTTGCTTCCCTCACTTCTCCCCACTCGTTCCTCCGTGTTTCAGTCCTTGGCAGAACTGCACCCGGACCAACAGACAAATTACTCAGTTGCATGGGGTTGTAGAAATTCAGTCTCCTCAGCCTTCAAAACGCACGACCCACTGAGAAGGTAGTTAATAAACCCCTTCCATTCAAAACAGTATAGAAGCCAAAGAAGCAGCCGAATACACAGAGACACCCCGCTGATTAATACTCAGTCTAGGAGCTGGCTATAGAGGCAGCTTAGGCTGCCCAGCCATTCATCTGCACACAGTCATGATGCGCAGCAGAAAATACCACAGCTAATTGATGTTCCTCACTTCAAAAAATAAACCTTCATACGCCCTCTTTCACAAAAGACCTGTTCTTTCCAAGTTGGACGAGGCAGGAATGAACTAGGCAACTCAGCACGATACCCACAGCTTAAATGGAAAAAAAGTGTCAGGAGTGAATAGCTGTTATAACAGAAAGCACGAACACATAGAGAAAGGATTATCAGGTATTAAAATCAAAGGGATTTATCTTGATCACACCTGTAACTGCTCATGCAAGAGCAATTCAGTGTCACCCGCCAGTTCCCCCATCAGACATTTTAAGAAGTGAAAAGGCCAGGTGTCAGGAGACCTACTACACCCTCTGTCTTTGCCATAAATCTGTGCCATAACTTTGATCTGAACGGCCTAGAGCTTTCAGCTGCACGTTGTTCAGATGTTATTTCTCAGATCCAAAGGAAGCTCTACCAAATTTTGACACAGTTCTCCGGCTCAAGTAGCCTGTGAAGCTCCTCCAGCAGTTCCGTCCGCGCAAAAAGGGCCTGCGAATCCAGAAATACTTAAGAAGGATCCACCTTCAGGAACCACCCACCAGCACGGGTCCTTTGCTAATTCCGCCTACGGTTCACGTAATTGGCAAATCCAGCCACCTTAGACCATTTACACCGTTTGCATGTGTTCCCCGAGAAACATATGCTTTATAGCTGACGCACAGACAGCTTGCTGTACAAAGCTGCAACGTTAAACGCCACCAAATGCCACAAGCAGAATCCGTGGGTTTCCACAGGAAATACAGCAGCAGCTTGTTACTACCGTGTTACTTACGTCAGCTGCAGCACCTGGTCCTCCATCAAGGAGATAAGAGGACAGATGACAATTCCTGTAAATCCAGTGTAAACAGGAGGAAACTGGTAGCACAAGCTTTTTCCATAGCCTTAAAGAAAAAAGGCAGAAGTGAAACATGTTTTCTATGCAGCTATAACATACAGCTGTAATTCTAACACCTTGTTCAACCCTTAAAAAAAAAAGAAGTGGTGTTTGTTCTGCTAGCGGAGGAACAGAAGTGGGAGATAAATACGGTCAGCATCCATTCGATACCCCTCTCTACACCAAGGTCAGTGACAAAGGTTAGGACTGAAAATGAAGTAGGCAGCGTAGCTGGCTCCAACTTACACACTCTCAATCAGAGCACCCTGCTCATATGAACCACACGGACCGTCTCCAAGTTTGAGTCCTGCTCTCCCCGAAAAGGAAAAAGATTTTTCGTTGTGTCTTAGGATGTAAAGGTAACTTACCAGTTGCCATGACAACAAGATTATCTCTTCTGTCTTCTAGAACAGAATTGATCACTTTCCACTGGACCCTTTAAGTTAAGCAAAGGGGAATGTTTTATTTTTGCCACCACACGTAACACTTAGATTCTGCCACACCGCATATTCAGTTGCATTTCAGGTTAAAGAAACCCTTCTGGCTGCCTTAATAGATTATTGTCTTTGCATGCTGCAACCGCTCAAACGCTCCAACTACTGCAGGTAGTCCCACCAGTGTTACAGTGGGGATTTCTAACAGCACTCAGGCAAGAAACATTTGATGCGGACATCCACAGAAGATCACAAAACAAGCCCTGTCTCGCATATGTTAATGACTGATCCACCAACACTGAAAAAACTACGGTTATCTTCAATGCAAGAGATGGCAGGACAGCACCTTGCATTTTGCTAAACAATTTTCATCCTTTTTTGGTCTTGCAAGTGGACATAACTGCAGTCATCTAAAAAAAAATATCCCCCTGCCCCCGTTTCCAGAAGTGTACCAAATATTTTGAGTAAAACAGCTTCCCCCCAAGTGTTGCCCTTAGGCTTGCACAGAAAGCATTCCACCACCAGTCATCCAAGGTGATTTCATCCCATTCCCATTGAATTGAACAACCGTAATAGCAATGGTTGAGTACATAAGCACCTACTGCATTGAGATTACGCCACACTCGGTAGCCAGAAGCCTGTCTTAGAGCCACATAAAGGAGAACCACATTAAGGAAGTTTATTGTACAGAGAACAACATCTATGCAGTTTTTTTACTTGCTGTTTAACACACCTGAACCGCACCTAGTACAAAAAAAGCTTTGATCACAGGAGATAAGCTATCAGAAGAGTCAAGAAACTCATCCTCTACTGCGAGAGTAGAGTATTGCAGTTACCACTCCTTAGGATTTATTTCGACATCGTACTGCGGCAAGACTGCTTTTCTTTTCCTGGGGATTTTTGCACAGGTCCTAGTTTGTTAGTGGTCTTCTGAGTAAGTAGTAATAAAAAAAAGCATCCAAGTTGAAAAAAGGGAAAGAAACCCTAGAGCATACATTTTAACAAGAAGTATACTTACGGTTTGAAAGAAGAATGCCCAAAATGTGTCTTCAGACATGTGATGTGGCTTTCGCTAGGTACTGGCAGCAGTGGATCTTTAGTGGGAGAGAGGAACAAAAGAGTTCGTCTGTGATTAAGTTTTAAAAAGACAAAGCACTGTCTCAACAGTCTGCTCATGGTTAGTGATGCCCAGGGCCTAAGATTTGGGCAACTCCAGTGAAGAGAGACACATCAAACTCAAGATATTCATGGGCTGGAATAAAGGACTTAAAGCTCCTCAGAGACCCTGCGTGAGGAGGAGAACATATGGCTTCATTAATGAGATAATAAAGCAATAGGTATTGCAATGCATAGCTGCATTTTCGGAACACATTCAGAACCAGCAATGTTTTACTAGGCATGCCTTTGTTAAAGGCCCTACTGAAGTTACACTCATCAATATGTGCGCTGCTAACAAAGTCATGGTCTTGCTGTGAACACAGAAGAAACATATTCAATATCTCTGTTGAAGTTTATAATTAAGATTCAGCAGTAGAAAGAATGATATGTCTATCTAGTTTTCGTCTGTTGGGCAAGCACACATTCCCCCTTAACAGCCTCCCTGGCTATTGTTTAGGGATGAGCTGAACAAAGAAACAATTAACTCATCCCTCCCCATCTAGCAGCCCACGTTCCGCTTGGAGGAAGCGAGCGCCTCTTCTGGCTAATGCTGTTGCTTTCAGTGACGAGGTCCGCAGTTCAACTTACACAACAAGGGAAGGAAGGCTTCACATAGTGACAGCCCAAACAAGCCAAGGTGTATTTCACCTCACATTTCAGCCTCTTTTCTCCAGTGGATTTGTCTCCACTGGGCCAGCTCCAAAGCATTAGGTTAAGATCACCTCCAAGCCAAAGCTTCCTAAGAATTCTATCATGGAACAGCAGTAGTGGGACAACAAAAGCATATAGTGGAGGTACCATTTTCTTTTCTGGTGTGTTCTGAATAGGTCCCCTCAATTCTGCGTGAACTCCACATCCCCATATCAGTTTCACTTGTATTCGGCATACATAACACCTACTGATCAAGGCCAGAGTCAGCAATGTTTTGACAAGGCCATCTTTAAATTTTCGTCTTGATACGCAGACAAGTACTTCTTTTGAAACCCAGATAAGCTTTAAGTTTCTGCTTTAAGAAACCAAGCACAAAGTGTCACTGTGCTTCCACATCTGCTTCTGTAGATAGTGTTTTTTTTTTTCAGTTAAATCGTGCACTGTGATTTCAAACATACCCAAACATTCCTCCTCTTCTTCCTCAACGCCTTCATCTTCATCACCATCTAGTACAACGTTCAATTCTGTGTCAGGAGTTTTCCTGGCTTTATTGTACTCTATTTCAGTTAAAGCTCCTTTGGAATTGTCTACATCTTCTACAGACTGAGAAATCAGGAGACAAAGTTATTTCACAGCAGGAAAGGGGAGATACAATGTATGTCTGAGCTAATATGATATAGGGACATATGAGTGTTAATCTACTCATGCCTTAACTTCGATCTATTGGCACACAGCACAAAGAAAAGCACAGGGGTCAAACTACTCTACCAGTAGCATTTAAATTCAAAGAGCCATCTCCTGGCTACCATTACAACGTTTTTTGTTTCTTCTCCGCAAACAAGCCTTATATATTTTGAAGACATTAAAATCTTATTTTATGAAGTCCGTTGTTGGGGTTGATGGCTTTTTTTTTTTGACTTTCGATTAGATGAAGGCACAGTTCTCACGGAGAAGCAGCTTATGAGGCTAGTCGCAAGAACAGGAAGGAAGGGATCCCAATGTCATGTTACACTCATAGTTTCCAAAACATGGTACTCAGAGGAACACTAATTAATCCCTTTTACTCAAGTTAGCTTTATTGACCAAAACCACATTTGTAGAAGATTGACACACAGCACTGAGAACCATCCAGAAGAGACCTGGTCCTTCCCCAGAAGAAAATTCAACTTTTTCCTGCCCCGCCCCCAGACCTTTGAATCTTGCTTCCTACTGAGCTGTAAGCAACACACTTGACCTTCACGTACGTACAACCACACAAACATTTGTGACTGCTCTGGTGGGAACATTTAGTCACTTGACTCAAAATACATATAGCACTCAATCTGGGGGATGAGGAAAAAAGCCAGGGTAAGGAAAAACGAACTCAACATCTAAATCATCTTTTCAGGAAACCTAAGTCATACCAGTAAAACACTTTAAAAGAAGCCTGCAGAACATGGCTACAAAGCAATTTGATCCACAGCCCAGGTTAGCTCAAGCCCTCGGGCATGGGTTTGAAGGCACAACAGTTCATGAATGATTAACTACTCAAATGCATTAAGTGGCTGGATCAAATCCAAGCTGGTACAGTAAAGACGCGGTAAGATGCAAGCAATATTGAAGTCTAACGCCAGTAAATTAAATTCTTTAGGTATCCGCACATTCATCTGTCTTCTGCCCACCTTCTGTAAGCAACACCGTTTTGCTTCATATTCCCTCGCCTCAACTACACTAAGCTCCACTGTCACCCAAGAGCATCCTCACTACAAAAAAGTTAAAAACACCAAAACCCTGAGGCACTCACTTTAAGCATCTCCATTTCCAGCTCTTCATCACTTTCAATGACACAGGAAATATTCTGTTCGTTGTCTGTGGAGCATGCCTCCTAAGAAAAAAAATTATTCTTATCGAAGTTACTTGTATTTTACACACAACCTTTCAACCTTCTGTACATACTATAAACCATTTCTCCGTATGCTTTTACTTATTCCCCAAAATAGCTAAGCTCAACATTCAACTCTGAAGCTGCCCATGAAAAAGATATCTGAAAGAAATATTAGAACGCAACAAGGCCATATAGTCAGAGACAAAAACAGTAGTATCACCAGATGTGCAAAACACTTGGAACATAAAGAAGTTATAATCCGATTTAAGAGCATCGATGCACTAGAAGGACTGCTATTTACAGATCCTTTAGAAAAAGATGTGCTTTTTCTTCATGACTGAGTTGGAGATGCTCAAGTCCCTATACCGCGAGAAATTATTTGCTAACATATTAGCAACTGAGAGAGGGAAACTAATCAGACTACCTAGAGCTTCTCTATTCAGTATTAGTCCTTCCACCCACATGACTGAGGAGCGGCTCAGTGCTTGACTACCTCCACAAATATCTTCCAGACCAAGCCCTTCTTCCAGCCCATCTTAATATTCTCTCAGGAACAGACCTTGAAAATCTTGGGGGAAACTCAGGACGAGATCACTTCCTCTACTGAGCATCCATGATTAACAAGGGCTTTCCTCATTACCTCAGGTGCAGCTTCGTTGAGCATTTCTTTCGCAGCTTGACGTTCCAAGATCTGAAGTTCTTGCTCAGTAATGTCTAGGGACATGAAGTCATCTCTCTCTGCTGCGTCCTTAGAGCTGGCCGCTGCAGCCCCGTGCTCCACAATGGCATTATCTCTCTCCGCCTCTTCTTCATTGCCATCTCCCTCCCACAGGCCAGCAAGCGTAGCATCAGAGCAGATGTTGAAGTCACCTTCAAGTTGTTTAGCAAATTCAGGCATTTCAACTTTCTGCGCTTCCACATCTGCTGACTTTGTCTCAAGATTTGTTGGCCCCGCGCCACAGCTCCTCTCCAGTTCAGATGGGGAACCTGAACTAAGCAGCATGCTTCTTAAGGCATTTACACTCGCTGTTATGTCAGCTAATACTTCTGCAGCCCTAGAAGGTAAAACAAGAAAGGCAAACCAAAACGATAAAGGCAGTTACTACATACATCTTAGCCACAAGCACAACCGAGGATTCCGAAGTAGCCTGCTTCTCCCGATAGTTTGTCCAGAAGTTCACATATAAAGGTTCATCACCCATATACTACTGGCATTCCACTTCTGTGAGAAGAAAATGAGATTTCTTTACACTGAAGAAAGCCTACAAAGACTCTCCGAAAACACTGTTTGTGGTATCACCCCCACGCTCGTATCAAGTCTCCAGACTTCCAGTAGTTAAGACATGCGAGAGTCTTGACTATTTATGAAAGAGGCTGTGCATTTCAGCAAGACGACACTGATTCAAAGTTCAGTGTCAACCCCATAGCTATTAGGCCAGTGAAAAACTATGTTCCAACATATAAAGACAATGTTTTCCCGTACAGTATACTGTGCTTTTTCTTGGAAACGGACACACAGAGATGGCTGTTAACACACACGTATTTCGTGCTGTGGAACCTCAGGGATCAAGAACAGAAAAATGATCTTGCAGGTAAAGTAGAGACAAGCTGGCAAAAACCTGACCTCTGCAAATTTTCAAGTTGTCCAGAAGAGTCGGGGATGCGAGAAGCCAGGTCTGTTATCTCTTCAGCTAGTGAAGTCAAGCGCTCCTTCACACCTGCTGACATGTCCTCTGTAAGGAGTGTCGTCAGAATTATTTCACAATAATTGAGGTCTAACATCTCTACATAAATAAGTTCCATTCAAGTAACCGCATTTCTACAAGATCTACAGATAAGACAGCCTTTTCAAGTGCTTCAAAATCAAGCACACTGAATCAAGCCAAGCTTCCATGTACTTCAGCATCGCATCTCTTCCAGTGGCCTGTTACACATGCTCAGGGAAAAAGGATGCAGAACAGGACCATTAAAGGCATCCTTTCCCAGCATACCCTCCAGCTTCCAGAAAAAAGCTGCTAACGGAGATATGCTGACTACACCAAAGCCAAAAAATCGCATCTTATGTTAAGATGACAGTACTGCCACTTTGATAGAAAACTAAAATTCAGCCAGTACAAGAAGGAAATAAACTGCCCCCCTGCTGCTTTTTCAACCATAAACTACATGCAATACTTAGCTTTCCTGACCAAGCACAGGACCAAACAAGATTTTAGAACCGTTTTTCTACTCAAATAATGCTAAGCCACCCTAAAAAACATGGGTCCTATTAATACACCTCAAGAAAAGCATTACTTCATAAAGCATTTTTTTTTGGTGGTTTCATTTCTTCTGAAGCTATGTTTTTGTCCCTCCAACAGCAGACTTGACATCAACTCACTGAAGCATTTCCATAAACAAACTGGAATGACTGCAGGAATTCTTACCATCTCTGTATACAGCAGAAACAAACAACATAGCAAGACTGCATTCCTACATCACTACGGAAAATAGTTACACAGTATGGTAACCCAGGTCATCCAAGAGCCTTTACAGTCTGCTCCCTCTGGAAACAATCACTAATCACCAAGAAGCCAGACAGTCCTGACACAAAGATACTAGGGGAAAAAAAAAAATCTCTTGGCAAATAGAATATTCAACTGTACCTTGAATAAATTCATTATGCTTGAACATATAACTTACCTCTTCTTACACAAAAGAATTTCCGCTTGCTGTTATCCATATTTTTCAGTTTTTGATAAATGATGTATCCAGCCTGCAAAAGAAAGGGGGGAAAAAGTTAGTACTCCGCAGAGAAACAACATCTTAGACTAAACAAAAAAAACCCCCAAGAATTAATTCAGCAAACCATGGCCCAAATACATTGTGAACATCAAGTTCGGAGTTGTTGGTTCACGCTGTACACTGGTCAGTTGTCTGCATTGCCTTACTGCACTGCCCATCACAACCAGGTCACGTTTTACAGAATGCTTCGCAAAAGGCAAAGTCCTGACTCGGGGTCCACATTGTAGTGGGTACTCTTATATACATCCCAGCACGGTTATCTTGTGAAGTTAGCCGCAAACGGAGAGCTCCAAGAATTCCTCTCCCAGTCTCACCATCTGCTCCACCTCATGCAGATTTCATGTAGCACTCCAAGAGAATAGCTCTGAACCTACTAAGATAGATTCTGTGTGCTTAATATTTCCCTTGATATGAATAATAACTTCTAACAAGAAAATGCAGCCTAAAGCCAGGAATGTGCCAATTAGGCTACACATGTTAACCAAAGCATCTTGAAGAGGAAAGAGAAAGAAACAAGTTACTCCTTTGTGTTCTCCTGGGCGGCTCCAAAAGGCAGGCCAGGCGAACAGAGTGTAGCAAGACTGGAAAAAGCTGGTTACAGCAGCTGCACCGGGCACCAAAAACAGAGATCTTTCCTTGCTGGTTTGGGTTTTAAACTGTGGAGGTGTTAGCAGCTGTTAACTTTTAACTAAACCATAAAATGAGTCAGAAAATAAAACAGACCACTAGTCCCACTTCCCTTCCTCTACCTAAACCTCACCACAGAAATAAAAGCCTGAAAGGATTTTATTTTGCTGCCATAAAGAACAACTTACGCCCAGGAAGCAGGCAGCACCCAGCAGCATACAGGTAAATCCCTTCACAGAACTGTGGGAAACCTACACTGTTTTCCAAGTGGTGCAAAAGCAAAGACTTCTGCAGAGCTACAGAAATCCATATGCAACTACATTACTCTTCCCGGCAATCCATACTGAGGTTTTGCTGTATTAGCCACTGGAGAAAACCGTATTTCTTCGAAGTTGTTTATTAATCTTATCTCACACATCATATTTAGCAGGATTTTGGTTCTTAAGCAGCTCAAGAAAGGTGACCAAAGACTCCAACAGAAAACACATCTAAGTGGTGACACATTTGCTGCAGCTACAGCAGATACCTGCAGACAAGGGAACCAAAAAATAATTAGCTGCTCTTCACTTCCGTAAGCGATTACGGTACTTAAATACACGTCAGATGTGTTACACCTACGTGAGATAATCACACTGCAAGAATTGATGCTTACTCCTTATGGACAGATACACAATTCACCCGATTGCTTCATCAAAACTCACTTCCCTGAGGTGACACCTTGAAGCGAGTCCAAACGGACGGACGCTCCTCAGACATCCTTGTTGGTGCCCGTGTTACTTGGCACATTCAAAGCACAGCAGAGCTTCCAGGAGCTCTGCTTTGTGAATAGATGTCACTAGAAAGGCAAATCTTGCAGCATCGATAAACATTAAGAGCTAAGGACGTCATGGGAGGCTCGAGGCTGCTGTGGAATGAGGTTTCTTCATCTACATTCGATTTTCTATGTGAATTGTTGACAACAACATCCTCTTCAAGTCATCTCAGCAACAAGACGGGTTACCAAGTCAGGTACAAACAGTACCGTCTTCAACAGAGAAGATACTACGAAGCTCTGGATGAGCACTGAGGTTTAAAAACTTAAGACAGACAAGGAATTCGACAGCAACCTACTTGGTGGCATTTCCACCTTTAAGCAGCCCATATCCACAGCAGACCTCAGAGCCTTCCTACATCCATTAAGCCCTGTAGCAGAAAGGCCATTACCCAACAACTAACAGCACATTGGAGTAGGAATTAATTGACCCAGGTGGAATGGTGATCTCTTCATGTACGTACATAGGCATCTGTGGCTGCATACAACTTTTGCTCCTCGTTGAGTGGAAACTCTTCCCAGTTACTGCAGCGGACAGATTTATCCTTCAAAAGCTGCTTGCCAAAAAGGTGCTTTACCAGACCATTTAGACTCCATATCTCCTTACACTTCAGCTGCAGAAAGAAAAAAAGACACCAGAGGACTTGTTCAAAGGGGAAAGCGGTTGGACCTGGCAGAATGTATTCCTCGAACTGCCAAAGTGTACATGTACTTAATCCCTCATGAGAAGCAAAGAGGTCCGGGTTAGTCAGAACGAACTAGTTTCTCAAAGCAGTAATTGTTCTCCAGGCCTTACTCTGCTCTCATCATATTAAAACACAGTTCGGCCATTTGAAATCTGTACTTCCCTGCTCTGGAACTGTATTGTTAGAGGACCCACTTGCATCCTCAAGCTGGAAAGATGGCATTAGGGCCAGATGAGTCCACACAGTGTGAGGCGGTAAAAAAAGTAGGCAATATCTGTACAACGTAGTCTCTGAGTTGATAAAATAAAAGTGACAGCCTTAAAGAGCAACCTCTCTCTCCTTCAGGATTTTTCTATTATTCGCCTTTCTAATTAGAGAAACTCAGTACCAAGCACCAAGAGGTTTTTTTCAATATAGACACAGGGATATTCAAGTCTGCCTGGAAGTGTTTTGTCAGCTTTCGCAAATCTGGAATCAAGGACCAGCGGAAGAGGGCTGTTACAAACCACGCTAACCGCTAGTTAGTGTGCTGGGAAGCAGTTCATCAGAAGTCTCTAGAAGTCACCCCACCACGCTGCTGTTTTCAATTGCTTTTGTAATCGTATTTGTCAATCACTGCTGCCACAGGCTATTGTCTTAACAGCCCGTTTGGGAAGCTTTCCTTCAGACCCCATGGATTCAGGGCTCCCGGGCACAGCCTTCTGCTACTCCAGCTTGCAAAACATGCAGAACTGTCGAGCAAACAGCAGCAGTGCAGCATCATCAGCTCATCCCCTTAAATCTGGTATAAAAAAAACCTACTGACTATTCACTTTAGGTTCCCCCAGGTCCTCCCCCTCGCACTGTGCCATTATACACAACCCTATTCTTTGCTCTCTCAAGCTTCGCTTTCAAGTTTATTTTTGGTTTGTTTTCTCTTTAGCAGAAGACTTTAAAGCTGCTATCAGAAATCACATTGCTCATCTTCGTAACAAATTATTCCTGAGTTGGATGCTGGGATTAAAAAAAAGGGGCGGTGAACTGAGGAAAATCCAAGTCTGAAAAGAAACAGCTCCTTCTATTGCTTGAGCAAAATAAAAGTTTAATTTGTACAATTTCCAACACACTAGAAACTGAAACTTTAAGGTGGCTTGTATGGAGAGCACTGCCCCAAATGCTGATGATAGACCCCATTCCCCTCTCCCCGACTCTGATTTAATTACACAGGGTACATAAAGCACAGAATAGAGAACACTGTAAGTAGTACTATTTCTGGGCATAAATCTCCATCCTCCACCAGGAAACTTCAATTGTTGCTTTTATCCTACCAAGCAAAAAAATGCACAGAAGGAAAGCAAAGTGCACGGAGACACCAAGTACAGGCAAGGAAAAGCCTTGCACATAGGAAAAAAAAAGTCAGAAAAGCTTTAAGGGACATGCTACAAATAAGAATGGGAAGATGACTTGGAAGGTAACGAACATTTTGCTCTCTTCCCTAATAAGACAGCACAGATCTCCCTACATCAAATTATATCTAAATATATCAGAATTCATCTAAACTGAAATTCGGGGTGTGCCAAATGCAACAGTACTTCTAAACAATGGGTCACCAGTGCTGGAAACAGCACCCATCTGAGAGCAGAGGCAACACCAACTCCAGAACCATGGAAACAGAGACATTTCTACAGCTCCAGATCATGTGGCAAACACCTCCACAGAGAACTTCAAGGAAGACCTCGATGCTTCCTCCCGGCACCAGGCAAGCCACGGCAGGAGGGCTGCTCCCTTCAAACAGGCATCAGTCCTTCACTGGCTGCGCAGCATTTCATGCATCTTATTTTAAAGGCGCAGCCATCGCTGGGATAAGTATACCACTGCCAGTAGAACCCTGACTTGACACAGTCTGGCAATTTCCATCACTAATAAGTAAAGAAAATGCCTCCGCAGCTGAATTAAAAAGCCATACCTTGTAAATACTGAAGGTGAACAGGCCTGAAAGGGGATAAATGTTCGTTAAGAAAGGCAACACTTAGTTCTGCAGACTTTCTTGAGAGTTCTTTTAAACTTTTTCTTTTTAAGTAAGTTACAATACATCTCTGCTTTATTCTACAGAACACGTTTGCCACCAGAACCGAACTCCTCTGAAGACAAGGAAGCCTCCCTTTGTATAGCACAATAACAAGATTCCCTCCCACAACAAAAAGGTTTTAAGTTTTACTTTCTCATTAGCAACGTCAGCCAGCTCCACAAAGCTCTTCAGTTTGATTTCAAAGTCACTCATCAGCTTCCATTGATCTCCCTCAATTCCTACGCCAACCTTTTTAATTGTTTCATCTTCGAGCAGTCTTTTGAGTCCCTTGGGAAAACCTAAAATAGATTAAGCCCAAACATCAGAAACTAAATACTGGAAGATGCCAGAAAGTCTAAAGGAAATAACAAAATCCTAACACAAAGGCTGTCCGCATAAACCTGTGCTTTTAGAGGAAAAGCCCCCAGAATTTCTCTGCTTATGTGACTGTTTGTACTCTGCAATAACTGGAAACACCAATTGGTTATGATGTATCACCTGCAGACAAACAGGAATGAAATAATTGAAATAGGCAAATTAATTCTGCACCTGAAAACAAATCAAGTAAAAGAATTAAACAACCTTATTCCATTTGTCTTACAGATCGTTAAACCACATACAAAGAGGCAACCTCTAACTGGAAGAGATATGTTATTCTCAGAATTGGATGCTCATAAAGCCAAATGCAATATTATTTTGCTACTTTCCACATTATTCCTTCATAGTTTTTGCTATTTCACATTCCCAGGAGACCTTTTAAAGCGTAAGCATGGGGAATCACCAGGAAAGCAGATTCTGTGGAGGCATCCTCAGTGCTAACACTGGGCTGGTCCAACCAGAGCCCGTGGAAAACAAGAGTTCATCAGCCAGATCCTCCATCAAGCCCAGACAAGTCAGTCTTGTAAGTAAGAACAAAAATATTCAAGGATGTATACAGACGCTAAGTATTAGCTTTTGATTTATCCCAAACCGATGGCACTGCAATCCTGGATCAAAGGGCATCTTCAAGTGTACAGGACTGAATAAAAGCATGCAGCTTTCATATCTGTTTTTTTACAGGAGGGAATGAACAGCCACAGACACTTCATACTTGAACAAAAGCAGCTTTTTTTCCCCCCCTCCCCTCTGTGTTTGTTTCTATTTACAATTCAGAGCATCTTGTTTAAATACACACCTTCAGGAACCCACAGCTAGATACCCTGAATTAGTCTCAACTGTAATTCTAGTATCTACAGATACGCAGTACTGCGCAAACAAACAGTACTTACTGTCTTTCTTGGTTCCGATTTCAAATTTCACCTTTTCACTACTGTAATATGTATTAATATACTTCAGCCCTCCCTTTGCCTCGCTGATTTTAGCTTACACACCCATCTCCACACTTTTATGGCTACCGCTGACAAACTATACAGATACATTTGCAACGACAGCCACAATCGGCTGCATTGCGGACTGAAGCTGCAGGTCCAGTTCAAAGCATCAGAAAATTACTGTTAAAACCCCCACAAAACTGTAGTAGCCTGGTGCTGTAAGATGCAAAGTACACTGCCAGAGCACCTAAGCCATAACACAAAACGGAAGTTCCTCTGTAGAGGAGGATAATTTTACTTGAGCTTAATAAAAGCCTGCAACGTACGCAGCTGCCTTACTGAACAAGGGATTTTCACTTAATATTATCATCATGAAAACCATCAAGGACAGGAGCTTCCCAGTAGAGGACCTGTGCTCCATTTCTACCACCTCATTTCTAGAAAAGTGGCTGCATGAACGAAAAAGGTCTAAGTTCAAGACTATACAGAGGCTACCATCCAAGAAACAGGCCGCATTCTCGTAGAAGTCTAAGAAAAAAAAGAATAAGAAAAGGAAAATTATCTTCCTGATAAATATACGCAGTTTTTTTTCCTTTACACACAGTCCAAGAACTCTCCATTCTCTTCCTCCTGCAGAAGGAAGCATTTTTTCTTTCAACAAAAAAAATGCTAAGTCTTATCCAACTGGCTAGTTCTGCCAACATCTGCATTTCGGTAGATCAAATGTATTCTACATAATAATCAGAAATTGGCTGCGGTTCCTGCAAAAGAGACTGACGTCTCACTCAGTTCAAATTTTAGAAAATGATTCAGGAGGAAACACCATCTTCTGCTATAACACACACGCAGCCGCACTCAGGGTCAATACACAAACATCTTCCCTCTTAGAATCAAAAACATTTCAGCTCTTTATGACTCCTCTTCCCTTCGCTTCCTTTCCTCAAATCTTTTTCTTTTGTGCGCTTGTACCTTTCTGCCTCCTGGATTGAATAGCCTCCAGCAATTAAATTTTCCACCCCATTTGCTATAAATGACAAAGGATTGAACACCAACGTTAAAATTATCACTATTACACCTCAGCATGCGCACCCCAGGGAAATCAGAGACATCTCCCAGGCATAGTTTCAATCTAACACTCAAACCAAAGGTTATAAAATTGCAGCCTCCTTCCTTCGTTCCTATTTTCCCCCTATTTGGAAGCTTTTATTCACACCCATAATGAATTCAGACTCTGCTGAGCACACCCCCTTCTCTCCCCACAGCTGCATCACCCCAGGTACCCGGCATTCTCTCTGAAAAACCAGTGTCACAAAACGCACGTATTAAGAACAAACAGCACAACGGCCATCATTTTTGAGGCGTTTTGTTCTTGAAGCCAAATTAAAAAGAAACACGGCCTGCTAAATTTAGGTTCGCTGTTTGTTTCAGCACTAAACAGAAAGCTCATTATATGAGCAGGGAATTAATTTTTTAAAACTGAATGAAAATATTCTTTCCCAGACAGAAAAAGAATCCTCAAGTGAGACTTGTACCCTGTTCAGAATCTAAAATGCTGTATGCCAGCACACGGGGCAAGACTTGGGCTAAGATCCCGTTGATATACATAGGCAATGCTCAAAGAATAAATCCCTTTGTTATAGGTGCGAGAGGGGAGCGGAAGGATGGATTTTCACCATCCAGCCTAGTGTGAAATACCAGCTACGGCTTAAGACGCAAGTTCAAAGTTCATCACAGGAAACAGAGGGCAACTCATGCCCTAACTAGTAAGAAGGGAGGAAGTACAGTACCTGACATGGAAGAAATGTGAAACAAATAACACTTCTCCTCAGTTACGCATATCTGGATTACAGCTATTTTCGCCATTTTTCCTTTAGTATAGGACGGTGGCCATTCAATATCAAATCCAACAGCATCCCCATCTGATAAACTCTGCCTGAAAAGAAAGGGATACTCTTCACACTTCACTGCTCTTCTACCCATATTGAAAACATCAGGCTTAAGTCATCTGACATAAAGATGAAGAGAATCACAACCAGTGCATCTTTCCTTGCGCATGTACGGGGCACAAACCATTTTAAAAATCAAGAAATCATAAGGAGGTAGATTTCCTGCTGGTCCTAAAAGCTACAAGAAACCCTTCGAACCTCAGCAGCTCTTACTGCAAGCAAACACTAGTATACCAAGCCTCGGGAAAGAGCCGATATAAAAGGTGATGGAATAGTTTATATTCCCTTGAAGCTTGTTCTTTTTCTATCCCACCGCACTGAAAGTTTTCTATAGAATTTTTTTCACCAGTAACATGAGCTATGCCATGCAAAAAGATGGGAAAACATCTATTTGCATTATGATTTTACTCCCTTTTCTCCAAACATACAGCCCCCAGCTACGTATTAACACATACGCCTGATTTCTTACAGCTCGTACTTTGCTGTGAAGTCATTAAAGTTCATGTAATTATTCATACTGTGGAAGGCACAGAACCTGCCTTAGCACCTTTACTGCTGTGGCTGAACTGTTCATCCCTGGACACATCAAATGCACAACTAGCCAGAAGGAGAGAGAGAAGAGCCAAGTCCTTTTCAGAAAGGAAAAAGCACTCAAAAAAGTAAATAAAGAGAGAGGAAGAGCTATTACCTGATATCTTCCGAGAGAAGGGAACAGTCGCTAGCTTCGTAGCTGTAAACAATGGAGCCGCAGAACTCTAGGAATGGCAGTCCGTCCTCCAAAATGCTCCTCTGAACAGTAGACTTCTGTCAAACAACATTTGGAAGAGGCTCAGTTACTGGTCACATCTAACCTTGCCACAGAAATGCATCAGCACCGCAACTGCTGCACACACCAGTATCCCAGCAAGGCTGGCACCGGCAGCTACGGAAACCTCGCAGCAGAATTGTACTCCTCACACAGGACCACTATCCCTGTCAGCTAACAACAGGGTGACATTCCCCCTCTATGAAACCATTTGAGTTCACGTCCCCATTTCTTTGCTTAACTCCAAGCACTCTGAAATCATGCAGGCTGAGTTTTCACCTCAATTTAGTTGAGTTGGATTCTTCCTGCCAAAGAGGTTCAGTAGCTTTCCAAGAATAACGTTAGGGAAAATATCCATTTTTGACAGTGTCAAAAACCCCTCAACACTATTTCAGATGCTGTAGCACTCGCACACCTCAAATTGGAGGAACAACATATTCCAAATTGCACAGTAATTTATTTTCCAAGTCATTCAGATCCGGTCAGGCTAAAAATCCTCTGGTGCATCTCTATTTTGGTACAGCTGTATTCAGTACCTCAATTTCCTTATTTCCTTGGTCCCACATCCCAGCCTGCACACTTCACTTAACCCTGCCAGATAAAACATGTGAGGAACATCACAAAGGTCTAAAACTCCATGGTTTTAAAACCATGCGCAATATTTAGAAGAACCGACATCCTCCATCAACTGATAAGTACTAGTAAGGTGAACCGTTAACACTCCAGCTGGCATTTCCCCTGCTTTTCAGAAACTTATTTACTAGGAGTTATTGACTCAAACTTACTTGAACTGCAAAAATTCTGGTAACATTGACCTGCCTGAAAAACCTTTAGGTTGGTTAGAATACGCAAGTAAGCTACGACACCACTAATAGCAAATATGGTGAAGCATCATGCAGTAACGCTTCCAGAACAAAACAATCTTGTCTAAAGAGGCCACAAAACAGGTTTTAAAACAGTTCCAGAATCATTAAGTTGCCTGGAAAAAGGAGATTCTGAAACCAAGATACTGCTGATTTTATGCTTGCACAACAAAACATTCCCTCCGGTTAATGAAGGGTGAAAGTTTAATCAAAACCCTTCCTCAAAGAGGTTGTTGAGGGAGGCTGCACCACAGCCCAGGAAAGTCATGTTGGTTTTAACTGACATTTTTTAATATCCATGCTACTAATTTTTTAATCCCACTTTATACAAGGAAAACTGCTGAACCAAGTCTGCTTTTCTCTCATTAATTAGTTTTCTAATTGTTAAAGCAGTTTCAGATGTTACAGGAGGGGGGCCTTCTAGTGGGAAATTTCAAACTGAAACTGCTCATATACGCAGGGGTAAAAACCATCCAAGGACACATTAACGTTCTTGGAACACCAGAAATTTCAACATAATCTTGGTGATCAATTAATTCGTCTGAAGCCTCTGAAATACTGAATGCAAAAAGGCGGAGGGCATTACCAGAACAAATTCCCGTCAGACTACAACTTCAGACTTCAAAATACACTGACGAAAAATCCCCGGTCCTTGCTGGTGTACAGCCCACCATACCGGGTGAGCAATGCGCCAAAAGCTCCCTTATACTTTGGTGTTCTTGCTACCAAAATTCAGATTGTCAGGAAGAAGTTTCAACAGAGGTAACAGGAGCCACCTTTGGTCTATACATATTTTAATTTAAAAAAAAAAGATACTTTAACAAGCTAATTCAACCAACAGTAACACCAGCGAACATAAATTTAATTACTATTCATAGATCAAAACAGCTGTAAACATTCACAAATATCAGAGGCAGAGGTCTAACTAAACGCATGTTGTCCAACATTGTTTTATTACGCAGCCAGCAACCAACTAGATCTCCCCCACGTGATGACGTACCTTCTTATCACCCAAAGCTTGGTTTTGGGTAAGCATCCACTGCGGATATTTATTGTGCAGACTAGTAGTTAGCAAATCCATTTTATTCATTCTTTCCACATTTCTGTTACTTATACATTAAAAAAAAGAAAAAATAGAACAGTCAATAGTTTGTACATAGACAAGCTGTTACTGTCATCAGGCCAGAACAAAGATTTGGAGGACCACTTCCTTGAACTTAAATTTTTTTTTTTTTTGCATGAGAATGGTCATTTACAGAGCTGCCTGCATTAGACAGCAGAAAAGCTTTAGGCGTTATATTCTTGTTCACATCAGTAAGAAAAACAAGAAAAAAGCCAGGAAAACCTCATGAAGTCCTTCTGGGAAGGAGAAAACAATCTAGTTTTACGAAGATCATCAACTCAGAACAGAAGAGTACACCTACTGCCATCTCTGGCCAACACAGCCCTCGTTAATTAGACATTTATCTGGTGTTTTAGATAACAGCATAGGAACCAGCCACCTAGCTTAAAAGCAGTCAGCTGTATTTGCTGACAAAAGAAGTCAGAAAACATCAAACTCAAAAGAAGATCAGATTAACACAAACGTTACCCCAAGGCCTGCGAGCCCACAACCAAGATAAGAAAAAAAACCACAGGGTTTCTAGGGCAAACTACAGCCAAACAAGGCACAGACCGCTAAACTCTCTGGTGCGGACTGGATGACAGATGAGATTACTTATGAATTTACCAGCCCCGGATTACACAAAATGAGCTCATCCAGCAGAAGCAGCCTATTCCCAGGGCATCAGGAAGCAGGGTGCGTCCCCTGAA
This sequence comes from Stercorarius parasiticus, assembly GCA_013396915.1. NCBI lineage: Eukaryota > Metazoa > Chordata > Aves > Charadriiformes > Stercorariidae > Stercorarius > Stercorarius parasiticus. The sequence continues at coordinate 86,529 of VWZL01000816.1, forward strand.
ACAGGCAGGCAGGCACTCCACAAAGAAGTTAGAAGAGATTTGAGTTCGGAAGACACGCTGTCCAAAACAGCAGGAAATTTTCAGCCCTGACAACTAGGGTTTTCTCTCAGGGAAGTGGAGCAGGATTTCCCAGTTATGAGCAAACAATGACTGCATCGGAGCTGTTCCAGCTTCTCCTTGGATCGCTGCTGGTGGGATTTAGAAATCCTCCTGGAGATGGAGCAAAACAGTTCACAAAAAAGTTTCTCATCCTGCTTCTTCCCACTAGTCCCCAGGTGCTCAATGCACTTTTACAACAAAGTTAGGCCAGTACAATCTTCTTAAAACCATACTTTCCAGCCGTACCTCCTCACCAACAAGAAAGTACAAATCCGAGGCAAATGGGGATATTTCAGTTCTTCCATACTCCAAAACGTCTTTTGCTTTTTACAATTGATTATGTAGGCTAGTCAGACTTTTTCCCTTGGTTACCTGTCCACTTCTGCAGTGGCATAGCCAACTACTACCTCAAAGACAACTTCAGAAGTTATTTTAATACTAAAACAGTCACAAAATCACCACTAGCAAGATGCCTCAATTAGAGGCAAACTGTCCCCATGAGCGCCAATTGTTGAAAACAAGAGAAAGCAACAGAGAGCCTAGAAACAGAGAGAAGACACCCCGCAGTACCTGCATCACAGCTCCAGCAACCCATTTACCAAAAAAACATTTGAAAGTTCAGGAGTGCCTTTGGTAACTACACCACACGAGCAAACGCTGCTCACCACAGCATCCTCCACCTTAGAATCATAAAAAGGTTCGGGCTGGAAGAGACTATTACAGGCCATCTAGTCCAAGCCCCCTGCCACGAGCAGGGACTTTTTCAACTAGAGCAGGTGCTCAAAGCCCCGTCCAACCTGGCCTTGAATGTTTCCAGGGACAGTGCATCGACCACCTCTCTGGGCAGCCTGGGCCAGTGTCTCACCACCCTCAGCACAAAAAAAAAAAAAAGAGTCGTCTTTATTTAGTCTAACTGTGCCCGCCGGTAGTTTAAAACTGCTCCCCCTCGTCCTATGGCTCCCCTCCCTGATCCAGAGTCCCTCCCCAGTTTTCCCGGAGCCCCTTTAGGGACTGGAAGGTCTCCCTGGAGCCTTCTCCAGGCTGAACCCCCCCAGCTCTCTCAGCCTGTCCTCACAGCAGGGGGGCTGCAGTCCTCTGACCATTTTTGCGGCCCTTCCTTAACCTTCCCAGTATTAACTCAAGCACCTGAACTTCTGAGTGCGAACCACCACACGGCCGGCAGCCGTCCAGCAACGAGACCCGCTCCAGGCCAGCGCGGCTCCCCTGGGGACAACCGACGGCAGCCGCAGCGAAGCCTTCGCACAGGAGCCAAAACGCCTTATTGTCTGAGAGTAAGAACGGCAGCCTCACCGCCCCTCACCCCCGGGCGGGCACGATGCGAGGAGCCCCCTCAGGGTGGAGAGAGGCCGCCTCACCCCGCCTTCCCCCCGCCCGGTACCACAGGGTACCCCCCNCGGTGCCCCAAAGGCCCTGCCGCCGCTCCGGCTTCCCCCCAGGCCCCACCGTGCGCCGGGTACGGGCGGCATCAAGGGCTCACCC
>VWZL01000816.1:89369-110614 GCA_013396915.1 Stercorarius parasiticus
GGGGGGTCACTGGGAGGAGGGCTGCCTTGACTGGGAGGAGGTCAGGAGCCGGAGCCAGGGAGGGGAAGAGCACCCGGGATGCTGGTGCTGCGCTGCTGCGTGCCGTGGCAGCCGAGAGGGATGCAGGCGCCTTTGTAGGGAGAGCAGCGCCAAAGAGAGACGCTGCCGAGGAGCCGAGCAGGCCCCTGATGCTGCTGTTGTCATCTCTGTCTCGTTTGTGTATTATTTCCAGCTGATTGGTAAAGATGGAAAGAGGGAGAGGAGGAGGAGGAGGAGGAGGAGGAAGGAACCTGGGAGGCTCTGGCCTGCAGAGGAGCATTTATTCCCAGTCCCAGCAGCAGTACCATTACCCGGCCTCCTCCCAGGGCGGCTGCATGGAGATCCAGGAGCTGGCCTCCAAGAGGGTGGACATCCAGAAAAAGCGCTTTTACCTGGATGTGAAGCAGAGCTCCCGAGGCCGCTTCCTGAAGATCGCCGAGGTCTGGATAGGAAGAGGACGGCAGGACAATATCAGGAAAAGCAAGCTGACCCTCTCCTTGTCCGTGGCCGCCGAGCTGAAGGACTGCCTGGGGGACTTCATCGAGCACTACGCCCACCTGGGCCTGAAAGGCGGCCACGGTCACCGGCACGAGCACAGCAATGACAAAGAGCAGCATCCCCGGAGGCGACAGCAGCACCCGCCGCCTTCGCCCCCGGCGTCTGTCGGCTCCGAAGAGCACCCTCACAGCGTCCTCAAAACGGAGTACATCGAGAGGGACAACAGAAAGTATTACCTGGACCTGAAGGAGAACCAGCGAGGGCGCTTCTTGCGGATTAGGCAAACCATGAGCAGGGGACCTGGCATGATGGGTTATTTTGGCCACAGCTTGGGACAGGAGCAGACGATCGTCCTTCCGGCGCAAGGGATGATTGAGTTCAGGGATGCTTTGGTCCAGCTGATTGAAGAATACGGCGAGGGGGACATAGAGGATCGGCGGGGGGGAGGCGATGAGCCCCCGGAGCTCCCCGAGGGCACCTCCTTCCGAGTGGACAACAAGCGCTTCTACTTCGACGTGGGATCCAACAGGTACGGCATTTTCCTGAAGGTAAGTGAGGTGAGGCCGCCCTACCGTAACACCATCACGGTTCCGTACAAAGCGTGGACACGGTTTGGGGAAAATTTTATCAAGTACGAAGAAGAGATGAGGAGAATTTACAACAGCCATAAAGAAAAAAGGATGGATGCCAGAGGGGACAGTGGTGAAGAGCAAGAGGGTCTCGAATAGAGTGCATTGGACTGGCCATCTGGCAAAATAAAAAAAACAAAACAAGCAGAAATTGGTGAGAGGGACTGACCTATAGTAATTTCAAGTCACCTCATTTATTTTTTTTTTGTAAAGTCCTTTTCCGGTAGTTCTTGCTAACTCCAGTCCGTAATGTTACAGGAGTTTGGTTATCACGTTGAATTACGCCCCGAACATCTCCCTATGTCTTAACGAAAGTACCGACCTCCCGAGTCCGTAGGAGTCAGCTGCTTCGAGTGTTGAAGACTATGGAAGTATCAGCACAAAAAAAAAAAATCCGGCACTCTGACCTCTAAATAGTCTAGATAAGGCTTGTGTTGCACTTCAGCGGGATAGAAAAAAAACCAAACCCCAAACCTTATGCTGAAATGTATTGGTTTCTGCTTATGACGGGTTTTCCGGGACTGAATTCTGCCTGTACTCAGTCAAAAGGCTGAGCAGCGTAGCCGTAGGGCACTGACAACGAAAATCGACTTCCTGTGAGTCGCTGGTTTGCGTACGAGGGGAGAGGTAGAGGTTTGAAAATCGGCGTCTGCTGGTTATTGAGTTTGAAACCATATTCTGTGCGGGTAAAACCTCCGTAACTGGTCAGACCTTGCTAACGTGCTGGTGAAGAGTGGAAGATTTTTATTCGTTTGGTAGTTTTGTGCTGACCGAATAACCCCGGTATCCCAGGATAGCGAAGCTCTGCTCGAGCGCTAAGCCTTCTGAATTAATCCCCGTGAATAATAACCCACTCCTCATCTACATGTTCTGCCCCGTGTGAGGCTGGTGATTTTTTTTTTTTCTAATCTTTTTTTTATTTATTTTTAATGCGTTTTGTCCAAAAGTGCAAAAGGTATTTTTGTATTAGGGGTGTTAACGTGTTGCAGCGGGCGGCTGTGGAGCGGGTATTGGGAGGTAGAAGGACCGAGCCGCCACCAAGGCTCCCGGCTTCTCTCCCATACGTGAGATGAACGCGGGGAGATCCCCTGCGAGGAAAACACCGGGGCATTGTTCTCCTCCCGCCACGAGAAAGACCTTTGGGGGGTTTGGTGCATCGTTAGATACGTATAAAACGGCATCTCTCTTGTACTTGACCCCTAGTGCGTTTTCAGAAGCCGTGGTTGACGCCGCCTCGGGTTTTCTGTCGTGTTGATGTTACAGGTGTTGTCGTTAGGTGATAATATCCGTGGCCCTGCCATTCCCCCCACTTCCCACCCACTCAGAGCTGGGGCCGTCCTCGAGCAATTCCGTTCCCGATCGCCCACCGCCAGGTTCCAGGGTCGTCCCTCTAAAGTCTGCGTAACATCGGTTTTACATTTCGTGATATAAACTCCCTGCCCGGAGGGAGAAGGTGTACAATTACCTGTTTAGGAGGTTGATGAAAGATTTTGAAAATTCTTGCGTATTGAAACATGACTAGTTCTAACGCAAGGGGCTTTTCCAGCCCTTGGGCGACCAGCTCCTTCCCCTCTGAAACCAGCGGGTACTTCCAATAACGTGTTGCCCACCTTGAACCTTTTTTTAAAGTCGACATTACTGGGTCTAATTAGATATTTATGATTGTTTGAATCGTGTTTTTTTTTTTACAGAGTGGCCTAGCGTGCACGTGGACCGGCTGTTTTTCCATGCAGCCGTTACATGTTTGGCTTTCTTTAATCTGTTGAGAAACGTTATTGATCTCCAGCCGGACCCGTTCATGGCTCTTAGTCTGGCCCCACCTGCACGGCCACGCTCAATCCCAACGCTATTACCTGTTGAACGTCATTAACCAGAACGAGAAAAGTTGGGGAGGTGTGGGTGGGAACCAAGAGGATAATCTGGACTTTAGTTTGGGTACTAAAACTAGTCGATCTGTTTTAACTTTAAAAAAAAAAGAAAAAAAAGAAAAAAAAAAAGAAAAGCTTGCACCAAAGTCACCAAAGAACCTTTAGGAAAATGTTACGGTTGTGACAAGAAGAAAGTAAGTTAATTTCACTGTTTTAGGTGATTCCCCCTTTAGGTAAAAACCAGTTCCTTTGGCTTAGTGTCAAAAATTCACATCCGTTTCTGCGGAAATTGCTCTTTCAGGTACTTTTTTTTCAGCTCTCGGAGAGACGTTCTCGCTCCACCACTCAAACAGCTAGCGGACCGTGGTGAATCGGCGGGAGGTTAAACGGGGTACTGGTTCCTCGTCGCTCTTAGGGCTTCGGTCCCAATGGTTTTAACAGGTCAATTGAAGAGAAAAAAACAAAAAACAAACCACAAAACTGACATTAAAATAACCCTACATCCTATTATTGGTGCGAAACCAGAATTGAGTGAATGAGTCCTTGATGCGTACGTTAGCGTATCGCTAACTGCTGCTGCCCATCACAGTGCCTGGAGTCAAAAGTTAACTTCTATTCCAACAAACCGGAGCTATGAATGTACACACTTTTTAGGCTCTCCTTCCCCTTCCCATTCCGACGTGGCGTTCCTCCCCTACCAGCCTGACATCTCCCTGTCCCAGCCCACCTTTGCCTCCAGGGATCGTAAAAGCTCCTACGTTGGAATTTGCCACCTGTGTCGTAAGCGATCATGCCTTCCCCTCTCTGTTCCTGTAGCATTGGGGAGGAAAATCCTTGCGACGGGCAAAGCGATTGGAAAGGGATATTTTCTTCACCGTTTTAAAAAAAGAAAAGATGCTAAATGGCTTTCCTTGTTGCTGCCCATTTTTTTAAATACCCCTTTATCTTTTTTTTTTTTTTTTTAATGAATGGCATTAGTTTATTGTAAATATCACCCAGGAATTCAGCATTCTGCTGGCTACCGGGTCAGGCTCGGTATCCCGTAGGATCCGCTAATGCATTTACTCCCCTGGCGCGGGATGCACCTTAGTATCTAAAAATTGGATCGGGATCTTCACGTTGGCAGCTGATCATCCGTGGGTAAACCACTAGCCGTGGGTTTCCACTGCCGTGGAAAGCACCGATGTTTGCCGATGTTGTCGTTGGAGGGTAATACAGACTCACTGGAAATGTAGCAATGCAAGGCTTGAACGGTGAGATTTGGAAACGGGTTCCTCGTTATTTTTGGCAGCGTGGTTTTGGGGTTTTTTTCAGCTTCCGAGAGCGGCGATGCCGCGGGCTGCTCGCGCCCGGCAAGACGCTTGGGAACGCCAAATCCCTAATGCGTTTTAAATGTTTGTTCCTGACGCCCTGAAACTGCCATGTCCCTTAAACTTGAGAAAACACAAGCTTATTTGCACTAGAAAGAACGGCCAAAAAACAATCCTTAGGAGGACAGGGTGAAGAGCACCAGTCTGAACCTCTTTTTCTCATGAGAGAATTTCCTATTCACGCCCTCGCCTCTGTTTCGAAATTGTATGGTCCCCGGCAGAAAGTCTGTCAGTTCAATAATGGAATCGTAATGCACTTTATATTGTGTAAATAATACCGGGAGCACATTTCTGCTCCTGCTCTGGTAGGGGGATGCTTCGGTAACGTAGTCTAATGCTGAAAGAAGCCGTCTCCCGCACGCGCGTGTCTGTTGGAGACCTATCGTACTTGCTCGGTCCCGCTCCGCTCGTATGTTAAGAGGAGGACAGGCCGCTGTATTGAGGATCTTCTCAAACCACCGAGAGTGGGATGATTTTTTTTTTTTTAAATTTTTTTTTTCCTTTTTAAAGTTGCGATTTGCAGAGCTGCTGAGCGTCCTCAGCTCCGCCATCGCTGCGGCTCCTCGCCCCTTCCGCGAATCCGGCCCCCGACCTTGCTGCCGAGGCTTAAACCCGAGATTTTTTCCAACAAAGCCGAATCCAGCAGCTCCCTCGTACTTGCCCCACTGCGGGCATAGAAGCTGGAGCGATCCTTAAAAACCCTATCCCAGGTGGAAAAGGCTGCGGGGGCTTCCCCTCCCTTGCAGCCGGGGTCGGGGGGGTTTTGTGTTGAGTCCAACCCATGGAGTCGGCTTTCTTGGTAAAGTATGGAGGCAGGGGCATGCTAACGAAGGGTCGGGAAGCGTTTTGCACTGGTGCAGCGAGGGGGAGGATGGCAAAACCCGGGTCGTCGCGGGTTTGTCGCATCAAGTCGGGATGACGGACTTTGCCCAGCAAGATGCTGCAGCGGTTCTTGGTGATCTACTCGTCGTCATGTTTCTTATCTGTATCCGATATATACAAATTCATATTCACATGTAGGCATTAATATATTTATGTGAGTATATTGTAGCCTGTAGTAGCTCGTAGCGAAATAATCTTATTTATCTGATGTACGCAGTCTAAAAGAGGGGGCGGTTTTCTCCTTCTACCGGTCTGGATAAACGCGTTATTTCACTGAGAGCTGGTGGCGTGCTGTTTGTCGTAGCCCGTGGAAGATTCCTGCTTTTAAGCACTCTCATCCCTTAGCTTTCCGTCAGTTCTGCAAGGGAAAACATAGTCAAAAGAAGGCAAAACTCCTCCTTGGAGATGTCGTCGGGGTGAGGTGAGAGCTGTAAGGAAGAGGCAGCTGCAGGTATTGCCGGCCACATCGTGTTTCAGTGCTGATTTACAACCCCCGGCTCTGCAAACCTGTACCACCATGTTCATAAAATCCCTAGTAGAAGTATTAAAAATCCATCCTTTTAAAAAAAAAAAAAGAGCAAACAATTACCAAAATCAATGTCAGCACACTTTTTTTTTTATTAAGATGTCATAATCTAATGATTGCATCATTATTTTCTTCCCTGTGGCCTATTGACGTGACCTAAACTCACAGGGAAGGGAGTTGGTAGTGGTCAAGAAGCCTCCTGCTCGCTTGGCTTGCAGCCCTTTTGTCCAAGAGTAGTCATTTTTATAGCAGAAAAAGGGTTATTATTGTGTATTTTTATTGGGCTGATTTTGCACCAGGTTGAAAATTAATTAATAAGCGGTTTTAGTTCCATGGCATTCCTATTTTTGCTGTACATACAGTATATATATATATATACAATTTATAAAATAATTCTTTAAGAAAAGTATACCTTCCGTTTAATTTTCTATGCTGCTTCCTCCAAAATTAAAATGCCCTTGCTTTTTAATTCCTTAAAGTGTTGCGTTGTCTCAAATTCACCTTTCCCCTCCTACCCCTCCGTTCCTTGCAAGTAAAGGTTGTCTCCGAAATAAAGAGTTTATCCAAGTAAGAGTGGAAATAAAGGCTACACTTGACGTATCATAAGCTATATCGCACGCCAGCGTTGATCCCGCCGGTGTGAGCGCTGGCACTGGGGGGAGCAAAGCTTCTCCAGCGTCTCCCAGATTTCCTGGGAGAGGGTGATACATGCCTGTAAGCACCTGGCAGGTTGGGACCATGGAATTTGTCCCCTTGCATGGGTGCGTTGGCGGTGGCTTGAGGTGGCAGCCGGTTTAAGCTAACCTGCGGAGGATGCCGAATACATGAGTTGTTTCCCGGCTGTAGGGCACGGTCCCCGTCGGGCAGTGGGGGCATCACCTGTACATTATTAACGCTAGCGCTGTGGTGTCTTCTCTTGACCCCTCTGTCCTTTCGCTTTCGTCTGGAGTCGTTAAAATGTCATTGCGTAGATGCAAAGCTAAGCAAATTGGAGCATCTGGAGAAACAGGATTCACCCATTGGGCTTTTTTCTTCTGGGTGGAAGTGAAACCTGCGCAGGGCTGTGGTTCCTGGGAAGGGTCTCGGTTGCCCTCCGTGTCTTACACCTTTGCGGTTCGTTATCGCTCAGCCCGTCACTGCTGCCAAATCACAGCTGTAGATGTTTTGGGGGTGATCCGGTCTTGCCTAAAAATGGCTGAATTCTGTCATGACCACAGGAAAAAAGCTGTCCAGGGGACAAGGTGCTTCTGGGCTCGGGTGTTCTGAACGAAGCTAAAGGCAGATCTTGCGCTATTCCGTTTCTCCAAAATCTGCAGAAGCTTTCATGGGCTGATACCGATTTTTCTTCCTAATATTTTGTCACGCCCACGTTCAGTTCCCCTCCTGTACCTACATAAAAGCGACAGTATTTTAAAGCATCGAGGTACAATAAAATATCAAGAACTCCTGATATGACATAGATTAAAAATGGGTTTTCCGTAAATGTCAATGCGTAAATTGAGGTTTTAGAAGGGGGACGTCGCTTTGGCATTTCTGTGATGGATGTAATTAGATCGTTCCTTCCACACGCCGAGGCATCATGCAAAACGTGAACCAGCAGCCTCGGGGCTCTCTTATGAGCATTAACTTGGAGAAGAGTGTACGCTGGATGGACCTTCTGGCCTTTTCATGCTTGTTGGACGTCTTTTCTCTTTGTACTGTATCCAGGGGTACTGGCCTAGCCTCGAGGTGCCCAGCCGCCACCCCAATAAAACCATCATTAAGAATTTGCTAATTCACCTTCCTGATTGCTAGGCTACCTCGAAACGCTTGGAGTGGCACATGGAAATTGCTAGCTCTCTACAGAGTAGCCACCATAAATAAAAAAAGACATCTTTTAAGTGCTTCAGACCCATCCTATGTACTGGTATTCCACAGAGAAGGAGAGCGTCTCCTGCCTTGGAGTTGTTGGCTGGAAATGGAGCTGGTCAGATGGGTTTCTTAACCGCGGGGAGGGGGGAAGTCCATCCCGCAGGCAGAAGTTTGCGTCTAGCTGTTTCTTCATCTTGATCATTTGCCACGCAGGGATTAATTGGAGGAACAGATCGCCCTCCGTGTGGGTTGCTGGAAGACAGCTAAAGCTGCCGAAGCGCAGTGCTGATACAACATCTGTGAATTTATATGCGTGACCCACAAATTAACAGAGAGAGAAGGGAGAGAGGAATATTAAATATATATATGCATATACATATTAAAAATAGTATTTTTTTCCTGTTCCCAATAGGTCCTTCCCTTTTGAGACGTTAAAATGTTAGCTGTCGTCTTTTCTGCTTTCCGTATCGGAGATGTTCAACGTGCAATACGAGCGGGGAGATAGACTTCACAAGCAATACCGACGTACTATACTATTAGCGCTAAATCTTTACGCCACACAATCATGTGCAATAGAATCTGCGTTTCCAAACAAGCAGAGAGTACGTGGGATAGAATACACGGGTTAACCTCAGGCTCTTAACGCGTATTCCCATCTGTCCGTTGTTCTGAGCGCGCGGTCTTGGCACGACGAGGAGGGAGAGGGGGAGGAAGAGCAGAGATAAGCGCTTCCCACTGAGGAAGAGCAGAGACAAGGCGGGAGGGGGCGGTGGGAAGCGAGGACGGGATTCGTGCTCCAGGGAAGAGCGTGACAATGGTTTTATTGGCAGTAGGAGGAATAGGTGGCACCGTGGCGCCCCGCAGAGCCGGGGAAGGAGGCAGAGCCTGGATCCTAATGCTCCTCTCGAGGATCTCTTTGCCTGGGTCTCCTTCCTCTTTGGGGCACATCGGTCCGGCAGCAACACGCTCTGGAAACCTCGAGTCTTGCCAACAAAACCCAAGCAGGTCCGACGGATGGACTTATTGCTTTTCCAGCTTGCTTTTTAAGACTCGAGTGGCTTGATTCTTCCCAGGAATGCCGGCAGAAGCTTGGGGGAGCGTAGAAGTGTTGGTGGCCTGTAAGGTTTGCTTGTGCCATCCCCATTTATGGATGCTTGCCTGTGCTTTTCACCGGAGCCTTGCCTCCTGCTCCGGGAACGAGCCGGGGCTGTGGCCAGAGCATCACGATATCCATGGGGCAGCTGCTCTTTTCCATTGCCAAAGAAAGGTGTTGGGGAAGGCTGGAGGGGATGGGAGGGAAAGGAAATGGCTTTCAAGAAACAAACCTCGTGCCTGTCTTTGCAAAAGGGGTTTGCGTCATTTTTAACACAATTCTTTGCAGATGGTCGCCACTTGTTTTCCTGGGCACCGGCATTGGTTCTCCTTGGTCTCATGTCCAGAAGCGGTCGGTGTTACCAGCTGTTGAAAACTGTGCTGTAATTATTGCGAGGACTGTGAAAAAAGCCATCGGTATCTCCAACTAGGCCTCCTGATAATGGAGACTGGATCGCTTTGGCTTTATTCTGCCTGTGCCTATCTTCCCTACCCATAAAACGGGATGAATGATACCTCCCTACCTCAAAGGGGTGTGATAAAGACGAGTCCGTTTGGCGTTAGAGTTTCTGCGATGATCTGATACTGATCAATACTGACGGTCTCTGAAAGGAAAACAAGAAGAAATTCAGTGTACTGAGTAGATACATCTGCAGGGTTTGGACGGTATGCGTAGGTAAGGCTTGGATTGTGTACAGAACGATGAATGAAAAAGAAACCTATATGCTAGAGGTGCAGGGAAAGTGGCAAGAGATTGTATAATTAAGCTCTCTATGCATATGCCCAAAGCAGTTGGAATTAAGGTTACTCAGATAATCCTTACTTCTGGCACTTCCTGACCTTCGCTTGCTTTGTTTTCCAACTGGTTTTATTCTCCGCTGTTTCGTACGAAGTGTACTGTTCGTATCGGCGTATTGTTCAATAACACCGGGTTGTTCCATACATTTGGGGGTTTCAGTCCCGGACGGAGTCTCGCAAGAACTCCTCCTCCTCCAACTTCCCATCCAAGAAGGAGGGAAGACCAAACGAGTCTAAGGGTGAGGAGGGCGGGAGGACGTTGTACAAGATGTATCACAGGCCGGGACCTCTGGAGAACATGTGGTCCCCCATTCAGAGGTGGGACCAGCTCAACCTGACCCCTTCGTCAGCTGGTTTTTAGCAGGACTGGCGCTCAGTGGTCTGCAGAAAGTTACACAGGAATAACCTACCCGACTCTAAAACTTAAATTGGCAAGCACGAGGGTGCCTCTGATGGTCCGCACCTGAAAAAAGCATCTATATTTTTCCCAAGTTGAAGAACCTGTAAAAAAATCTGCTCTTTGAAGTCTCCAGGGATGGATATTCCCAGCCTCCCTCCCCAAGCTGTTCCAGTGGTTCACCCTGCTTGCTCTCAGATACTTTTCCTGCTCTCCGGCCCGTGTCTCCCTTGCTTCCATCTAATTCTATCGCATTTTGCCTTACAGCCCATGCTCTCCGGAGGAGTTAGGGAAACAGCTTGTTCCCTTCCTTGCTGCAGCTCTTTTACATATTTAAAGACTGTTGTTGGGTGTCTTCTCCATCCTTTTCTAAGCAAATACAAAGCCTTCCGCCAAGGGTGATTTTTAGGCCTCGTCATGTTCTCGTTGCTTTCTGAGGAGTCCGTCTTCTTCTCGAATCCAGAATTACAGAATCCAAACTCGGGAGAGCTATTTTCGCTGCGATCTTACCAGCTTCGAGCGCAAGGATTGCAAGCGATACAAGGTTTTGTACGCCCAGTAATCTATTTTTTTTTTGCCTCCTGACCGGTTTGTGACTCTGCGTCCTCCCGGGTCCTCTCTGGTAGAGCCGCCGTCGTTCCTCACTCTCCGTCTGTGCTGTAGTTCTTGCCCTTCTTTAATAGTTCTAAAAAATCCAGACTATGAAAATACCAGAGCGCACATTTTCCGCAAAGCTTTGCGATAAATCTTTTTTTCTGTCTGTGGTGGGGCGGCAGAACACCGTCTATCATTCGTGCCTCTGCTTATTTCTGAAGAGGACATAGAATAAATAGCCCATCAACAGGCATTCTCCTAAATATTAAATATCCTCCTAAGTACTGAATATTACGGCGCTTTCCCCGTCTTCACGATAGAAGCAGTAACTCTAGCGCTGACAAGACACCTGTTTAAACACAGACGTAAAGAATGCATCTAGCGACAACATGAGCTCCCTGCGCTGATTTTTCGGCAATACAGGCTTTCCCCTGTGTTCCCAAATCTCCAAGGACTGTTCCAGAGAATGCAATAACGTGAACGGTCACCGAAATATTTACCTGAACTTTGCTAGCTTTAACTGTGTTTTTGTCTGAATTGGTCCCCCCCAGCTCTGCTCATTCAGCCGCTCCCGTTTCCTCTCCTGCCATCGTCATCCGTGCTCCGTCTTTCCTTCCTTTAACATCTACGGATTTTCTGATCTTCTGCAGCGTTAGGTCGGCATCCTCGCTTAACAAATGGGGATCTCAAAGCAAAACTGGCCAGCAACTTGAATTTCAGTTTGTCCCAACCTTTCCAGCCCTAAAATGCTCCACAGAGGAAGAGTTCATTCTGCTTTGACCCCAGTCAGAGCATCGGGTCGTTATCGGGACCCAGAAAAAAAAAGACAGCCCCCAAGTCAGCAAGACATTCAGTCCCAGGTGGCTCCGTCTTCCACGGGGATGTCCCTCCTTCCTCCAGGGGAGTTTTAAGCCCCTGTATTGATTTCCTGGCTGGGGAGGCTCCAGGTTACGCCAGGAAAGGCTTTCAGCTGCCTTGTCTCAACGCTGTTGTGTCACCGTCTCCTTCCCGGCTGCGCTGCAAGCAGCGCCCGCCCAGCCAGGCCAGATAACTGCCTGAAGAACCCTGGTTTTGGGTTTTTTTTTTCCCCAACTCCCAGCATCTTCCGTCACCCTCAAAGTTAATTGGATTTTCCTCAGTAGCAGTTTTACTGGGAGGAGATCCGACAGTTTTGGGTAGGTATGAGTAGAGAGAAGTTCCTCCTGTTCCATGCAGGTTCTCACACTGCTTTATAATCACTCGACACGTATATCCAGCTGTATTTCCAGACACTCTATAATCACTCGACACGTATATCCAGCCGTATTTCCAGAGGTGCATTTAAGCGTATGACTAACATCTGTCAAGCCGCGGTTGCTCGTTCTTCCCTCCTCTTCCTAGGCTGGGGAGAGCCTGAATGTGCCAATGCAGTCCTGGTATTTTTAACCTAAATTAATTATCCACGCTGTTTGGCGTTAACCCTCGCAAGGGTGAGCTGAAGCGGAGCGGGGGCAAAGTCTGGTGTTCACATCGCTCCCACCGCTTCCCTGGGTAACTGGTGGGGAACAGGAGCTGGTTCGTGTCCGGAATCTCCCATTCCACCCCTGCTGCTGTGCAAATTGGCAGTTTTGCTTTGAGCCCAGCGCGGAGGAGTTTGCTGCGCCGCTGCGGGGTTTGGAATTTTTGGTGTAAAAAGCCCGTCTCTCCTCCGGGAAGCATCTAAGGCCAGAGACAGCAGGTAGGTTTAGGCAGAGGAGAGGTGACGGAGCGGTACTCTGGATTAAACGCAGCTCATTCTGCCGTCAACAGATGTGTTTCTGTCTGGGATGCATTCAGGATAGCCGCTTTTTCTTTTCTTCCACATTTTTGAACTCTCCCAATATTTTTGTAGCACTGGTCAGAGCAGGTATTTGCAAGGGAACGAGCTGCCTGTGAGGACAGTCTCTTTGCTGAGACATCAATAAATTCTGAGAAGAATCTGAAAACTGTAGCGTTGTGCTGGTGCCGCTTTTAAAAGAGTTTTTCCCAGCTAGGCGTCGCAGCGGGGATGCGCAGAGGCCGTTGACAGCCGAGAGCAGAGGGCAAGGCTTTGCATCAGTTCTTCGTGGTATTATTTATCCTTGATCCTATAACTCAGTCAATGCATGCATATTTAAAGCATAAATAAGCAAACTCTTTTCTTCTCTCTTTGCCTTTTGTGGCAGGTGCAGGATTGTACTGGTGTTTAGTGGTTAGTCCTCCAGTCCGGGAGGGATTTTGGGGCAGACTGCTGTGTTTCCCTGAGCTCCGATGCTTTTGCAAATTCACGACGGTAAATACCAGAGGAAGAACTAAACCCAAGGGCCAGCCCTAAAACTTCGTTTGACTAAACCATTTATGTGTTTCTAGCTTCTAAAAGTTCTCCGGCAAGGGGATTTTGTCATCTGGTCTCAATTTAACATGTTTATCTCCCATTCTGCCCCTAATCATCAAAAATTATTTCACTTTCAAGTCCTTTAAAGCTGTAGTGTGTCTCCTGTTGATGAGATCGCCACCCTTTCTTGCTGAGATATTAAAGGGTTTTGTTGGACCCTTCCCGAAGGTTGTGCGCACATCACTGTAGTTAGTGGTGAAATTTTTTAATTTAAGCATTTTGAATAATCCCCCCCCGCCCCGCTCCCAATCCTGGTAAAATTAGGGAAAGAGTTTTTTGGCTCACACGCTTACTTAGAAAGCTGAGAATAGGCACTGTGTTTCACGAGGTGAACCAAACCTCGTGCCTCTTATCTCGGAGCGCATCCTTTAAACTGGTGTTTTATGTCCTGCTCCATCTGGTTGCAAAACACGAAGGTCACTAAAGCAGCGTGGGTGGCAACCCCTGTAGATGTTTATGTGGCTCAATAGATAGGGTCATTTTCCTCTCGCTTTGTTCGCAGGGACCGGTCTTGGTTGTGCTGTTCCTTTTCCCAGTTTGACCGCTAAGTGTATTTATCGGTCCAGTTCATGTCTCGTGGGCGACCTGGCTCAAGAGCCCTA
The DNA here is from genome assembly GCA_013396915.1 of Stercorarius parasiticus. Classification (NCBI taxonomy): domain Eukaryota; kingdom Metazoa; phylum Chordata; class Aves; order Charadriiformes; family Stercorariidae; genus Stercorarius; species Stercorarius parasiticus. The sequence continues at coordinate 102,908 of VWZL01000816.1, forward strand.
AATGAGGTTTTTCCTCAGAAGTTCACCACCTTTTTTTAAGCCCTTGCTTATGAACCTCTCTGGAAATGTCGTGCAAAGCCCAAACGTTCCTCAGTTCCTTCCATCCCCGTGCGTCGGCTGACTGCTGCAGCCGATGTAGGACAAAAAGACGCACAGCTGGTTATATTTTTCCCAGGCAGTCGTTTTCCTCTGTGTCTATTTTGATATGCTTTGGCTTTAACCATCCCAGGGACCGCAAGCATCCTCTTCCTGCGTCTCTCATCTGCGCCTGCAGCCGTTGGATGGGACGGTGGGGCTTTGGGAGATGTTAACTCTAGGTCGAGGCAGGTTCTTGTGGGGCTTGGGCTGATGCCGCCACGAAGGAGTAGTTATTTAACCACACGGCCATTCGTTCCCCCGGTGATCGTTCTCATGTCAAGTAGGGTTGCATGAACCAGTTACCTGGGGCCGGTTTGATGATACGCTGGTCGTAGGCTGCTTCCTCCCGACAGCTCCCGTGCAACATCTCGCTTGTCGACAACGTACAACACCTTCCCCAGGGACGAGCTTTATTGCGTCTGCTGCAAGTATTGCTCTGAGCTTCGACTCTCGCTTCTCGCCACAACTTGATGCTCTGCCTGGATCCTTTGCTATGCGTAACCTTAATGTTGTTCCGTTGAAGGCAGAAGTAGTCTACAGCCTGGAAGTACGCGGCTTGAGCTAAACGTTGTCAGGATTTCATCCTCCCCAGGACATTTAAATTGGTTGCAGAATAATTAGAGTCGCTTTTTTTCTGCCTGCGTAACAGCAAGGCGCTTACACACATCAGTTTGGGAATCAACCCAAGGGTTTGATGTGGGTTAGCAAATTCAGGTACGCGGGATGAGCGTGCCCACAGCAAAATGGGTACGAAGGTGTTGAGATAAGAGCTGTGCCTCTGCCAAGTCTCCCATCTTCTCTTTTACAGTCCTGCGCTGGCTCCGGTTGCTGCAGACGATGCTGGGAGCCACCAGGACCAGGGACCATCAGAGCCTGCAAGTGGGACCTGGGTCAAAGTGGCAACCGAGACCTGAGCGAGGCAAGGGACCACCGCTCACCTGTATAACTGCAAAGGGAAGGCGTAAACAGCTTTATCCTGGATACCGCAGGAGCCCAACCATTTGAGCCATCCTTTTCTGCCTCGTGTGACTTTTAACTCATGTCTGCTGCTCTGTGGAGAGCGTACGGACATTTCTATCCTGGGATTCGTGCAGGCAGTCTGCACGTCAGCTTGCTGCAGCCTGGCCCCTCCGCTCGGTAACAGCATTTTCTGCTTACGCCAGCACAGTCATCCCTCAGCGCTGTCGGGGGTCACCCTTTGTGTTAAAAAGCGATAAGTTCCTTCTAGCTATCTTATTAAATAAAAAGAAGGAAAAAAAAAAAAAAGAAGAGGAGGGAGGTGCTGGAGTCACCTGATGAGCATTTTCAACGGATGCTGCCAGCTTTTAGCTGTGGGTTATCTTGGTGAAGGCATGTTACAGAGCCTTTTCTTTTAAAAACAGCTTAAAACTGTTGGTTTATTTGGCGGTGCGTGTTTTGTCCTGATACGCATGCGCTCCCAAGAAAACCCACAATCCAGAGCTCAATGCAGAGGTGGTGCCCACATACTCCTCCCTGCAGCAGCAAACTGCAGTTTAACCTGTCGCTTTTCTCACCTCTTTTCTGCTCTTAGGAGACACCCTCTAAAGTAGGGATAACCTCCCTAAACGTGCTGATCCCTTTTTAGACAACCCACAGCTTCACGAGGTTTCAAGAGCAGCCCGTGGTTTCTGAAAGCTTCTTGCCGTTTCCGAGATGATCCAAGAACAGGAAGGGACTGGAACTCCAAACCTGTCAAAGATGCAGTCGCTTTTGCTGGCTAAGCTATAAAGGAGAAGATGTCCCCTGCAATGTATTTCTGCAAGCACCCCAAAAGAGGAACAGAAAGTTAGAAGAGCAAGCTCTTGAGATGTGAGCCAAGAGGTAAGAGTGAAGACCGAGCCACAGCTTGGACTTTACAGGCTGTTTTGGAGAGCATGGCGGCTCTCTGGGGTGGACTGGTCTACCACCCTCGTTGTTTGTCTACGAATCTCATCCAAACAGGCTCTGAAGGACCCTCCTGCAGAGAGGAGCAGCCTTCTCAGCTCCTCTGTGCCACAAGAGGAGAAAGAGAAAGCACCAACTGGAAGATCCTCCCAATTTCCTCACCTTCTCAGGCTCTCCACAAAGTGAAGTTCATCCTCCTCCTCCGTACTGCAGCCCTCGAGCTGTTGCAATAAGCCGTAGAGCTGCTCTCTCTGGTTGTTCAAAACCTATGCCGACCTCTTCCTCTTGATGAGGCTGAAGATGCAAAAGAGAACAAGCAAAAGGCTAAGACCTGGGTATTTTTCACTTGCCTCAGCCTAAACACCAGCCTCCTCCAGGCTTTCAGTCTTCCAAGAGCTTGACACCTTTCCAGCCAAGCAATTTGTTTTCTAGAAGAAAATTCGGTAGTTTCGTGCTTGCAATAGCTGGAGTCCTCTTTTACTAGTGAAGGAATTTTCTCCCTCTCCCTTGAATTTCATATGAAACTAAGAAGAGAGTTGTAGTATCGGGAAAAGGGAGATCAGAACGGATTGTTCCTCTGGATAAGGTTTGATGCAATTTGAAGCCGCTTGTGGAAGATTGGCTGGAAGGTAAACTGATTTGGGCTAAAAAAGCTGGTGCTGTTAAACTATGTTAGCAATTCTTTAGTAGATGGTCGAAAATAGCTTTTCCGTGACCTCTGACCTCTAGGAAAGATAACCATATTTTTGATCTTAGATTGAAGGTGCAGTTCGTGCAGGAAGAAACTCGCATTCTTTAGAAACCATCTCAGCATGGCTTTTACTTTCAAAAACATTGCATGGGAACTTAAAGAAAACAAAGCTAAAATCACACATCGGAGTCAACACCAGGCGAGCGGTTGCAGAGTGTTGTCACCAACCACGCTGAATTCGGGTTATGTACGAGTCAAAATCCACCTTTCTGCCTTCACGGCGACGCAAAATTCCCGATAAACACCTGTGTACCGCGAGAAGGGGTTGCGATTAGACGAGCAAGGAGCTGCTGTATTTGCAGCATCCCGCTTTGCACCTAGGCTCGATCCATGGACCGTAGAGGTGTCATCCTCCCCCACAAGTGAAAGCGGTCCCCTCCGATCTTCCCGTGTTGTGTTTGGATGCTGCGGCGCCTGTCCAAGGTGGTAGATGCTGAGGTGGGTGTTGAGTTGGAGAGGTGCCTTTCAAGGGCAGTACTTGGTCCCCAGCTGTTGTCTAGGATGCTGTGGCTTTTTGTACAGTGGAAAAAATAATTACTTCTGGTTGAATTTCAAGTTAGGGGACAGTTTTCTGCCAAGCTATTCCCCCCCCCCGCCATTTCAACTGCATGTTATTCTCTTTTTCTTTCCGTTGGTCCTATTATGCACCGTTCAGCAGCTGCTGCATTTAATCCCAGAAGCTGTAGCTGGTAGCGAGCAAAGTGATCTCCATATAACCTCTATCTTACTCCTAAGTGTGCATTATGAAGCTTAACTGACGGTAATAAAATGTTTTGCTTTCAACATGCGGTCCCTGTGGTCCAATGTTCCCGTCTTCAGGCACCGTCATTACAGCAGGGTGAAGGATTGGAGTTATTCTGCCGCCCCCCAGGAACGTGTCTCGTAATGCTGGACGCGGGCATCATCGACGTCTAGCAACGCGTGCAGACACCCAGCGGGGAGAGATGGAGAACACCGAGGAGAGCCCTTTTCTACAGTAGCGAGTTGGTGGTGGTGGCATCCCCAGGTAGAAGCAGCAGCTGTGGTCGCGAGGTCCTCGTGAATAAACTTGTCACGTACCCGTTGCTCCCCTGGGCGCGTTTGCTCTTTGATGAAGACTGTATCTTGATGGTCAAGGAGAAACTGCTGCAACGGGAGGACTTGGCGTCTTGCGTGGCTGTGACCCAAAGGTGCAGGTTCACATCTCCATGAGATGGTCTCGCGGTGCAACCTTGTGCGAGGGCCTTTGCAGGGGCTACGGTGGTACCAGGAGGAACAGAAACAGATTGCACGCCCCCCTGCTTGGGGGTTCTTTCATCCTTTTCACAACAACTCTCCAAGTTCATGGGTTTATACATTGGGGTTTTTCTTCCCTGCATACAAAAAAGAACATTTTTATGTCATCCTGCACGATGGATATTTTTGTGCTGGGGGGGGGGGAAAGATGCTTCTCATCCACGTTTAATGCAGAAAGTCTGCATTTCGGAATTTCATTTTGGTGTTTCATTGATGCTTTTATTGAAAGCATCTTTCCACATATCAATAATTTAAAGGTCGTATGATTTTCCTTCTCTAAACCGAAAGGGTGAATTTCAAAGCAGGGATCTCCAAGCATCAACGACGGGTTGCTTTAGCCCTACAGATGGTATTTGTTGAACGGGACGCGGTTTTCCATGCTTTAAGTTTATAGCGTTTAGTTTCAAAGCGGAATTTCCCAGGCAGAGCACCCCCAGAAGGGTAGCAGTACCTATCAGAATATATAGCTTTTGCAGGCAACGATAACACAACCTTATTCTGGAGATTGCCATTTTGTAAATAAGCTGCTTCTTGAGCAGCACAGCTAGAACTACAAAAGATGGATGATTATTTCTTCCCGGAATCGGTTTTCCGCTGCAGGATCTGGTTTTTGTTGCGATAATTAGCACAGAATTAAAAATGGCCCTGCATCTTCGGTTCACATTACGCCTCTGATACCGAGCGATCTGGAATCACATTTTATGGGGCAATCACTTTATTCGCTGCTGAAAATCAACATTTAATTGTAGCACACAGATATCTGCAGGCTTCATCGCAGCAAAAGCCTCCGCCTCCAAAAATAAAACGTTGCTTCTAATAAAATTTCCAATCAGTTGTTTTTTTTGGAGACTGGAAAAGTTGCCAAGAATATTTAGGTGAAAATCTACCGTGCTGGCTGAAGCAGGATTTTACAAATGCCTTCCAAATCCAGAGCTGAGGCTGATGGTGAGGTCACGGGCTTAGCACACAGCCTTTTCTCCCAGAAAACCTGTAATAACTTTTCTTTTTTAAAAATTTAACAGGGTTGCCAGTCCAGGTGGGGGCAAAATTGCGAGGAGTCTCAGACGTGGCCAACGGTGTGTCCTTAGGACACAAACTAAAGCCGCAAAAGCACAATGCGATGTGAAAACTTCCTTGTGAGAGCAGTGCAGGAAATTACTGCGCCTTTTGACGCAGTGTCCTAGCATCAGATTTATGATCCACTTCCAAATCATCTGCCAAAAATCCTTACAATCGGAAGACCGGAAAGAACATGTTATAAAAAGACCTGGAAAATGAGCAATTTTGGTGCGGGAGTTTTGACGCTGGTAAGTTTTCTGTACATACAATGTTTAGGACCCAACGTTTGGGTCAACGTTGAGACCTCAACTGTCTCAACACTGAGGTCGGTGGCACTTCAACCCAATGTTATCCCAGCGCTTCCATGTAGGAAATGGTGATAGATGCCATTGCAAGATCAGGCTGCAATACGGTCCTGGAAGATGCTTCTTTGCTCAACGATTGCTTTTAATCCCATGAAACTCTGACGTCGTTTACAATAAAGCCGTGGTGTGCAAGATGGCACGCTCCTGCCCGGTAGCACTCGCTGTCTGTCACTGATGGACTTGCTCGTCACTGGGTGGCAGGGTGGTGGCCACGGACAAGCGCTTGTGTGCTCACCCCAGACCTTGCTGGCTTTGCCAACAAGACCGGATATATCATTTCAGCAATTTTCTTGGCTGGATTGTGGACTGAGATGGTTGCGTTCCCCCCGTTTCCCCCACCCCGATCACCGCCCATTTTGCGCCACCCTTCTCCAGCTCCCATGTCTTTTCCAGGCTCCTTTCTTTCCAGTGTCTGCAAAGGTGGATCTACATCCATAGCCCCTGGATGCGTGACCTTGCTTTTTTGCTCATTTGAATCAGAGAATCATAGAATGGTTGGGATTGAAAGGGACCTTAAAGTTCATCCAGCTCCAACCCCCTGCCCTGGGCAGGGACACCTCCCACTAGACCAGGTTGCTCAAAGCCTCATGCAGCCTGGCCTTGAACCCCTCCAGGGACGGGGCAGCCACAACCTCCCTGGGCAACCTATTCCAATAAACAAAAAATACAGGTCTTTGTGGCAGTAGTGGAAATAAGTGACCTGGATTTGTAACTCTTCTTTCCCCTGGATTTGTAACTCTTTTTTTCCCCCTGGGATGTTACTGTTCTCTGCTTCTGAAAAACCATCTCCCTGGTGCTTGGCTCTCTGGTTCGGAAAACATCTACGGCTGTACCCAAAGCCTACCCAACGCACCCTGCCAACTCCAGCAAGGCCAATACTTTTGTTTTAAAAGGAGCTTTCTCCATAAAAAAAGACATTTGTATCCGGTTCAGAGGCACGAGATGCTGGACACCCAGATGTTGCCTTGTCCACCACTTGGGAGAGTTGACGGCGAGGGATGTGGGGCTGGGGAGCCACTTACACTACTCAGTGACCATTTTTTTGGGGGGCCTACTCAAACATAGTGTGAATTGAAGGTCTGTCTGCCCCTTTTTCATTTGCCATTTTGGGAGAAAACACCCTGTTTTCGCAAGCGCGGTGCTCCCGAGGTAAGGGGGACAGAAGGGCTCTGCTGGTGCACGTCCCACTTTGCGAGGAGCCGCTTCCAGCCCAGGGTGAGGACTGGGACCAAGGTGGACCGTAGCGGGGAGATTCCTGCACCCTTTTTCCAGCCAGCGGAGTCCTCGCTTTCCCAGCAGGAGCATAAAGGTAGGGTTGGGCTTGCAGCTCGACGCGAGGGAACAAAAAAAGCAGCTGTCAGCAGCTGGAATAGGCGATGGGACAGTTGGTGGGAAGCGCGTGTTTAAAGAGAGGAAGGGGAAGTGCCTGAGGTCCCTCGGGATCAGTCCTCCTTTTCCATCCTGTTTCCAGAAGCGTGCTGATCCAAAGTCCTTCTCCGGAGCGTTTTCCTTCATGAAAATGAAGACGGGACGTTAGGAACATCAGTGTTTACCAGACTGCCTTCATCATCTTGTTCTTGCGTTAATTGTCCTTCGACTGGTAGGGTGGTTAAGAGAAAAAAGCCAGCTTAATGCATAGTCAGAAAGCTAAAAAAATAAAAAAAAAAGAAAAACAAAAAAGCAAACCACAGATAAATAGGTGAATAGGCTAACTGTAAGATAGCGTGTAAAAGGAGGCGGTCTGCAGCGCGACTCCTCCGTAAAGTGCATGACAAAGCGTCGGCGAAGCTTGTTGCAGGCACTGTGCAGGCTTTCCAGGGTTGCTTTTGCTAGACTTTTGAGTATCATAGTTGCAAAGACGCGTAAATGTTCCGAGAGGCTCTTGGTTTTGGGGTGGGTTTTGGTTTTGTTTTGGGGTGGGGTTTTTTTGGTGGTTTTTTTTTTTCTCGTAAGCTGTGACCACTTGCTTTCCGAATGGGTTTGTAGTGGTGGAGTTAATGGAGCTGTTCTTTATCGTAACCTAAAAGGTGTCAAAGTCGTTTGCTTGTCCGTGTTCACAAGCTGAGCCGTAGCATTATGCATCTCTCCACGGTGGTGTGATTTGAAGCACTTTTGGTGTGGCATGTTGCAGTTGCAGTGCTGTCTCTTCTTAATTTCCCCCCCCAACCCCGGCCCAGCAAACCCCCCCCCCAAGCCGTTCTACCCGGTGTTCGG
>VWZL01000816.1:114707-134484 GCA_013396915.1 Stercorarius parasiticus
TTTTTTGGTTTGTTTTTTGGGTTTGTTTCCCCCCCGCCCCTCAACCCCCCAGGATATTAACCAAAAGGTGTTTTAAAGTCATGGCATGAAAACTCCTAAATGTAAATCTGAGTACCTTGTGATGCTAATTAACAGGTTTTTCTGAAAACTTTATGTGATGCTTAATATTTTTTCTTAGGAAGTTCTGTTTAATGTTAGATCATTGTTCTGGAGGATGTTGGTCCTACTGGCATTAAACTAATGGAAATAAAATGCATGTGTTACAAGTGTAGAAACGGTGAAGAATTAAGTGTGAACTTACTGTACGATACTGATTCTGTTTTCAAACAATCTGTTTTGCTGTTCAATAGTTGACATATGGAAATGCCAATGTACTGTAATTTAGCACTTTTCCAATGGACCCTGTTCTCACTACGCCCGAGGGAAGACGTGGGGTTGGCTTGGGGCTGTCCGAACTGAACCTCTGAACCCTTTCTGCGCGTTTCGGCACCAGAATTGACCCGGGGGAAACTCAAATTTGAGGTTTTCCCATGGGTTCAGCAGCTGGCGCGGGGCAGAGGGGCGGTGGCTCTCCTATTTCCCTGGCCAAACGGGCACAATGTGGGTGAAAACCTCACTGCGGATGGACTGGCAGCATCCCGGTCCCCCAGCGCATCCCCCCCCGGGAGCCAGGCTTGGGGACAAGTTGTCTGAGCTGGGATGGGACGGAGGCGCTTCTGAAAAGCAGCCAAGGCAATCGGCGGACCCTGAAATTAAAAAGGCAGAAGAGGGTTAAATTACCAGCCACCTCCCTCCATCCCAAAGCCTCCTTTCCTAGTGTTAACAGGGTGCAAAGTGTTACTTGTCATGTACTGTACTGAAAGGGTTAATTGATCAGTGACTGTATTGTACTGTATGAAAACTCATGAATTGCCTTGTATTGTTTCTAATGGACTGTACCATGTCCCCCCCCACACCACCACCACCCCCCAAGTTCCCAACCTGGCCCTAGGTTTTTTCCAAATGACGCATGTTATCAGTTAGGTCCTCCAAACTCTCTGGTGCTAACTCTTCCGTATCCGATGGTGCTTCTGGGGATGCTAACTGACGACATGCCGAGCCAGAGCTTGAAGTTCACAACGTCTTTCTTTGTCTGTTTGTATGAAGTCGACACACACACGCTCATGGAAAAAAAAACAACCAACAAACAAACAAAAAAACCCACAAAAAAAAGCGTGATAAACTTGAATTTGTTTCAAAGCATCATTGACAATCTAATGTTTTCTATGTCTGCTTTTATTTTGGGATGGCTTTTCTAGAAAGCAGCACGCCAGCACCTTCACGCCGGGAGGGGATTTCGTCCCGTTCACGCCGCGGCAGCTCCTCCTCTGCCATCCGAGGTGAGCTGATCCCTTGCTGGCTCTTCAGGCTCGGTCACGGGAGGTGGAGCCATCAGGAGCCAGCGAGGAAGAGGAGGTACAGGTGCCTTCAAAGATGCCCGACCCTGAAAAGCAGCTGGCATCCCCGGAGGTGGCAGGTGGGTCTCAGATGGGATGAACCTGCCCCTTGCTTTGTGGCAAGAGTTGGCTTTTTATGAGAATTGGGAGCAGAAAATTGGAGACGAGGGGGAGTCGGAGCTCCCAAAGGCACCTCCATCTCCTCCGGCATCGCTCATCTCCACTGGCAGAGGAGCCGCCTCCCGAGCCTGAGGTTTTGAGGGTGACACACACCTCGGATGGTGTGAACGGGCCCGTCCCCTCCCAACCTCCCTCTGACGCGAGCTGCTTTTTGGACAAAATAAAATCTGACTATATTTTATATCGATTTGAAAACAAAGTCTGATATTTACCCCTGTTCTCAACCGAATTTGCATATTGTTGTTTGCCACGATATTTGTTCTGTCTTAAAATAAATTTGCTTACTTGTGTAGTCTTAACTGTCTGCTCTGATTCTGATCACCGGATTTATCGCCACCCCGAGGTGCCTGCGCGGCGGCTCTCCTTTGGGTGCTTTCCGTGAAGGCGAGAAGGAAATCTGCCTGGGAGGGGAAATCATTTTAGCTGAGACTTGGGTTATAAATGTTTTTCTCTCGGTTATCTCGCATTCCTCTCCCTGGGGCTTTTCAATTTGACATCCTTTTTTTTTGCCGCCTCAGTCTTTCTTCATCAGACCCTTCTATCCAGTATGTGCCCAACAGAGCAACGGCCGTGCTTCAGCCCGCTTAATTTAAGAGATTAAATTGTTGCTAACGCGTATCTTGAGGGTAAAAGTCAGTTATTTACGGCCGGGAGCTCGCTGAGAGCAACGAGCGGCCGAAAGCTGTGGGCATCAGCATCTTAACACCGGTTCGGTCCTACAGTGAGCAGGGAGTTGGCATCAGTTGCCGGAGAGGAAGGCAGTGCCCTCGAAAGGCTGGAAATCCAATTTGCACATGCGTTTCCAGGGACGTAATCGAATCAAGCCATCGGGTTCAATAAGAGGAATAAGCAAATACTCCAGATTTGCCTGCGTTTGGAAACAAAACCTGTTGCAACGCTTGAAGGTTTTGAGGGTTTTAAAACCTATTTTTGGATTAAAAACGTTGCAGGCTGCCGCAGGAGGGCATTTTATATTCCCTTAAAGACGTATCTGTATCTAAGGGAAACATTTCAGTGGAATCCGTGCGAGGGCTTGGGCTGCCACCCTTCCTTCCCATCGGTAGCTGTCCCTGTGCACCTGTTATGGCCACGGAGTCCATTTTCAGTGATTTATCCCCCTTCGTAGGCACCATCCCCCCTCTCTTTGCTTCTTTCCTTCCCTCTGACCTCTCTCCAGCTTTTTTTATCATGGTTTTGTAGGTGTTTCCTGCTGCTCCTCACAGGACAAGCAGCGCTGCCGGTGGTGATGGATGCCAGCACAGGAGCAGAGATGAATCCCATGGGGAGAAGCTGGGAACAAGAAGCCCGGCTTGGTGGAGGGTGCTGTCAGGTACGTCTGCCTTCCATCCTCAGCAAAAATGCGGTGTCTGCACACGAAAATGCTCCTTTGTCGCCTTTTAGCCTCAAATCCGGGGGCGGCGGGCTCTGCCGCATGCGGACACAGGGAATGAGATGCCCCACAGGGGCATGGGCTGTGGATGCAGGGTATGGGGTGCCCTCGGCGTGGGCCAGGGATAGAAAGAGGTTGGCGAGTAGCTACCAGGTAGTTGTTTCCAATCTAAAACTTAGGATAACAATCAAATTATTAGTTAGCAAGTGCATAACTAACAAGGGCAACTATCTCGCTAACCGCTAGTTAATGCTGTTCTCTGGTTTTGCTGCAAGCCTCGGGGTGCAAGGTATTTTTCCCAGCAGGAGTGATGTGAGACTTCTATGTTAACACACAGCCTTCTTTCTCATTTTGTTTCCTTGCATGAAATAATGAGGAAACCTTAAAAATCGGAAGGACATACATAAAGGCTGCTCAGCGTTTGTTTTAGCACTGCATCATAGCCTCCTGAGACCCAGGACACGCTTTTTCTGGTCATTTTGAACAAGCTACGGGATGATTTTTACGGCAGGTGTTGGTCTCCCTTATGGTCTTGAAGGCACACGGCACGCGCTGTCCTTGGGAAACTCTCGGGTGGAAAGATTTATCGTCCACCGCCACGCTGCAGGTTCCGCCTTATGCCAGGGCCGTTAAGTTCTCTGCTGCGGTGCCACAAATGCAGTCAATTCAGTTAAAAATAACCTGCTGGAAACAAATAAGCAAATAAAACATCCAGGCGTATGCGAACAGTTCCTGGCAGGCATCTTTTCTGGGCACTGAAATGGCAAATGATGGGCAATCTTTAAGAGTAGCTACAAAATTCTTTTATATATAGAGAGAGAGGGATCATTTTTACTTTGCTAAATGTATTTTTTGTTGGAAAGTTCACTTCAGGGATGTAATATTTTAAACCCTTTAATTTTCTCCTTCACCTCAGGGTGAAGTCCGCAAGTCAGGCTGCTTTACCCAGCGGGGATTAAGGAAAACTGTGACCGGCTTTGGCGTTCCCGGTAGAAGAACATGAAAAAAAAAACACCTTAGGGACCTCACTTATCTTACTCTACTAAAAATCCCAGGAAACTTTCCCACCAGTGATCTCCTAAAATCCCAGTCCTTGCTGCCTGGGCCAGGCACTTGGGACGCGAGCGTACCCAGTGCTCCAGACCTTAGCAATGTAATAACGTGAGTTATTAAATCATTATCACTATATGTTACTATTACATTCCAGTATAGAGGAAACGGCAAAGCAAATCAAAACATACAGAAGATCAACTGAAGAGCTGAGTATGCTGCAGTAGATAGAAATGTCCGCAGGTCAGTCACAATTTAGGGCTGACCCTGAGATGAACGGAGCACCAGACTGTAAGAAAATACGTTAATTTTTATTGGTAATGTTTATGTGACTTAATACCGTGCTGCATTTGTTATGTCACGGTACATACACGCCATTTTCAATCATCCTTGTATAAAATGAAGCGTATGAATACTGTAAAATACATAACATGGTTTAATGCTTACCAGAGCTAGCCAATAAATAGGGCAGTCTTACAGTAACACTCCACAAAATTTCAAAGGATTATGGTGAAGTGAATTAGTAATACATATTTACTGAGAAGACTGAAGAAAGACAGGTATTGTTATTACATTCGCAGATGAACAACTGTCCTGCTGCTAACGCTTGGGACCCAACACCCAGAGTGGGTGCAAAAGCTTATAATTATCATAGAATCAAGGAATCATAGAATCCCAGGTTGGAAGGGACCTCAAGGATCATCTGGTCCAACCTTTCTTGGCAAAAGCATGGTCTAGAGGAGATGGCCCAGCGCCCTGCCCAGCTGAATCTTAAAAGCATCCGATGTTGGGGAATCCACCACTTCCCTGGGGAGATTATTCCAGGGGCTGATTGGTCTCATTGGGAAAAATTTTCCTCTTGTGTCCAACTGGAATCTCCCCAGGAGTAACTTGTACCCCTTACCCCCCGTCTTTCCATGTGCCTCCTTGTAAAAAGGGAGCCTCTGTCTTCTTTGTAGCCACCCTTTAATTACTGGAACATGGTGATAACGTCTCCCCTGAACCTTCTTTTCTCGAGGCTGAACAAACCCAGTTCTCTCAGCCTTTCCCCACATGGCAGGCTTCCCAGTCCTTGGATCATCTTGGTGGCCCTTCTCTGGACCCTCTCCAGCCTGGCCACACCTTTTTTGCATAGCGGGGACTAAAACTGAAGGCAGCAGTCCAGGTGTGACGTGAGAATCACTGTGTAGAATGGGATAATGACTTCTTTATCTCTGCTGGCGATGCCCTTGTTGATGGAGCCCAGCATCCCGTTGGTTTTCTTTGCCTCAGCAACGCACTGGTCACTCGTATTGACATTGCTGTCCACCAGGACGCCCGGGTCCTTTTCCACAGAGCTGCTCCCCAGCCGGGTAGATCCCAGCCTGTGCTGCACTCACAGAATCATGGAATGGTGGGGGCTGGAAGGGACCTCTGGAGATCGTCTCGTCCAACCTCCCCTGCCAGAGCAGGGTCACCCAGAGCAGGTCAGACAGGAACGTTTCCAGGCAGGTTTGGAATATCTCCAGAGAAGGAGACTCCACAGCCTCTTCCAGTGCTCTGGCACCCTCAAAGTAAAGAAGTTTTTCCTCATGTTCAGATGGAATTTCCCGTGTTCCAGTTTGTGCCCGCTGCCCCTTGTCCTGCCAGCGAGCACCACTGAGAAGAGCCTGACCCCATCCTCTTGACCCCCGCCCNCTCTTGACACCCGCCCTTGAGATATCGATCAGCATTGATGACATCCCCTCTCAGCCTTCTCCTCTCCCGGCTGAACAGCCCCAGGTCTCTCAGCCTTCCCTCACAGGAAAGGTGCTCCATTGCCTCCATCATCTTTGCAGCTCTAACAGCCCACCTCCCTTTACGGGGCGACAGAACCACCGCCTCCCCCCGCAGAGCGGCGACAGCGCCTCCCTCTCCTCACAGGAGGCGGTGACCGTTATGGGAGGGGCGGGGCCCTGAGGGGAGAGAGGCGTGGCCCGGAAGTGCGCGCAAGTCACGCGGGGTGGGTGTGGCCGGAAGTGCGCAGGCCCGGGAGGCTGAGGGAGGGAAGGGGGGGGGCCGCCATTACGCGGAGCGGAGCGGAGCAGGCCTAGCCTCCCGGTTGTTGCGCCGCTCGGCCTTTAGGCGGGCCCCGGGCCTCGCGGGCCCCGAGCGCGGCGGGGGCCCAGCCCGGCCCGGCCCTGCCCGGCCGCCATGGAGGAGAAAGGTTTCGCCAAGGAGCTGGATCAGTGGATCGAGCAGCTGAACGAATGCCGGCAGCTCAGCGAGAGCCAGGTCCGCAGCCTCTGCGAGAAGGTGAGTGCGGGGCCCCGGGGGCCGCCCCTCTTGTCCGGTGGCTGTAGCGGGTGAATCGCCGGGGTCTGCCTCGGGGTTGGGGCCGGCGATGCGTGCGCCCCGCTGCTGAGGGTGGTTTGCGGGCAAAACGGGCCGAAAATGGCAGCGGGGGGGGGATTCTGTGAGGGGGAAACGTGTTTGCTTCGCTCGCTGCGAGGCCGCGATGCTGCCTGGGGTAGATCCGAGATCCTCTCGTGTGCAGTACAGTAGATTTCTGGTGTCACAACCGCCGCGGTTATAGGATTTTTGTCCACGTCTAATTGCTCTCGATAATATGCTTTTTACATATTGGCTTTGGGCTCGTCTGGGTCGCGGGTGTGCTGCGTGCAGGGAGGAATCTGTTCGGGCTTCTCATAATTTGTAGTAGCCACATGCTAAAAAGTCAGCCCTAAATCAGTGAGGGAGTCTTCTGACATCTGATGTGTAATCTAGGAAAGCAGAAGGGGATAAGAGATAAGCTGTAGTGCCGACCTAAGCAGGGGCTTACAGGCTGCTGAGGGAGACTGAAATAGAAGGAGAAATGGTTGGATAAAGGACATGGTCTGCTATTTCGGACTGTGGTTTGGAGAGTCCTTTGGCAAATTCCTCTTTGGACTTGTTTAGCGTAGACTGTCAAGAGCTTCTTTATTTTTACGTCATGAGACAGATCTTTAGACTTGTGTTGGGTTTTGTCTGAGTAATTAAATACTCCTGTGTGAACATTCCCTCAGTAGTGCAATCTAGGACTGAGTTAGGATTTTCCTTGAATTGGGCGACGTGACAGTTAAGGATTGAAGTGGTAATAAACGCAGTGTCAAAGCTTATTTTTTCTGTTTCCTTCTTACCTCAGTGACCATCAGAGACCATTACTGTGCATTGGACAGTCTAGAGAAGCTCTCAGCTTCCTTTCCTGGATAGACTGATAATTTTCAGACGCAGAGGGTAGAGCAGTTAGTTCAGTGTTCACCCTTATGGTGAACTTGGCATTGTCACGTTATTACCTATGTGTCTCACTGAGTTCTCTCAGAAGTGACGCATGTTTTTGATGCCTGTTCATGGCAACACATTTTGGCCTGTGACTAAACATCTCAGTGCCAACTTTGGAAGACGCAGCTCTCTGCTTCTGTGGGATCCTCGGTAGACTACTACAGCGATAAGATCTGAACAGTAGAGAGGATCTGTGCTGTGACCTCGTAACGTGCCAGGAATGCTCATCAGAAAGGGAGGAGCGGTTTGTTTGGATGCCATAGGCAGAGACTATGTAGGACTCCAGGCTCTGGCTTCCTGGCAAATGCTTTCATCAGTGGTCCTGACATCCAGCTAACCCCCACCCAGCGTCCGTTTTCTTCCCCCCTTACTTTTTTTTGTATCCCATGCAGGGGCTGTCTATTAGTTTTATGGCTCTTTCTCCAACGCTCCATCAGTTCCGAGGGAGTGTGGTGATAAGGGCTGGTGCTGCAGCAAGGACCGACAGCAGTGGCTTGAAGAGTGAGTAAGAGCGCCTTGTGGCTGTGCTGTCTCCTGCGAGAGGCCCGGCTAATAAGCCTGAAATAATTTATTAGCATGATCTCTGCCCTGCGCCAAGCATTGCTGGTTGGGAACTGCTGTTCTAACCAGCAAGCTGATACAGAAGACCTTTTCCCTTCTTCTCTGGATGTGTTGTTAGTTAAGGAGCTGTGGCTGCTGTGTTTTGAGAAGCTGGAGGACAATGCCAGCGGATTGTGGCTGTACATCAGGGCTTGCACAGTAAATAGGGAGAGCGGCAGCTCAGCTCGCCGCGTTGCAGCTGGACATGGAGCGGGCGTTTGTCATCCAGATGACAGGTAGGAACCCTCACTCAACCTGTGGTGCACATCATGAAACGAATGTCATTTGTCACAGCACCTCGTTCTTCGAGGGTGCTGGTAACAGATCAAAGTGACTTGTGTATGAAGTAAATACTCTGCAGTGCTCTTACTTGGCTTATTCTTAAGTTTTTGGGGAGTGGTTGTATCACCCAGCTGTCAGTGGAAAGGAGCTTACAAAAACTTCTGAGTGTGCAGGCTTGCTTTTGGTGTGAAGCAGCCCTGCCAGAAAGCTGGTTTAGTTTGTTTCCTTGAGATAACATTTGGCGAAACCCTTACCAACCATGTCGCGCTTGTTAGCACTCCCTTTTCTGTGACTAATTTCAAAGAGGCCGAGCACAATAGTACCTCTTGCCTCAGGTTTAGATTTGTGGAAGAGTTGAGTAGTTTAAAAAAAAAAAAAANCTTCCAACCTAAACCATTCTATGGAAACGAGGCGGGGGGAAACTCCAAAGAAACAAATCCCAGACTTGCCTGTGTGGATTGTTCTTGTTTTTAATCGCTGGCATAATGGACAATAATGAGGGAAAGATTAGACATAGCTAGGCTTAATGCGGGTATGCCAAATTATTCTGCGCTCTGAAAGTTCTTGAAATTTGCACCTCTAAAAATTGCATTCTGTCTTCACCTGCCCAGTTACAACATCATTTTGGCAGCTAACGAGTCTTGTATTCTTCATGCAGTTGAAATCAAGATGTCATCTCAAGACAACATGAAAACACTTGTTTCCCGTTCTGCTGGTCTTTAAAATGAAATGTAGCTAAAATCATGCAGACATTTAAGGGATAATAGAAGGACAAACAATTGTGATCACTGCTGGAGCTTGTAGACACAAGAAATGTTCCAGCGTGTTGGGGAAATGTGCGTTGGATGTCTTGCATCTCGTACAACTTCTCTTAACATCATGGTCTTAGACGCTCTTTATGGCAGAAGGTTGTTAAGGCTTTTTTCCACTCTCAATAAATAGGCAGTGAAAATCTATAGAGTTCTGCCTTGGATTATGGCTGCACTTCATCAGAGGTGCCACGGCAGCTTTCTGTGCCGGTGCTAGCTTTGAAATTGTTAACTTGTGTAGTGCTGGCTGTATCGAACTGCCTTTGAACTTGCACAGGTTGTAACCTGTATTTCCTACAGCTCAAGTCAGGCTAAAAGGAAGTTGTATTAGTTTAATAGGAAGCCCTCCCAGGTTTGGACACAGAAATCTCTGAATATTTATGTTTTAAAGTTCAATGAATGAATCGCCAGCAAATGAATTCTCGTGCAAGTGAGGCAGTTGAGAGCCATCCTGCTTGTCCCAAGGAAAAGGGGTTTTGATCAAGGTAATGAAACGGGATATGAAAGAAGACAAGTAAAAGTCTGTCTCTTAAATTAAACACAGGCAAGCAACCATCTATAACCGTCTCTCTCTTTGGTAGCTTCATTTTTCTGTCCTTGTTCTTCGGATGTGTAAGAAGGGTTACAGTCTCATTGCTGTGAGCAGCTTGAGAGCTTTGTGTTGTGAAGTGGTGGGAGGAGAAGGATGCTAATGGCTAATGAAGACTTAGATTTCTTATACGGTTATTGAATGGTAATTATAAATTGATTCTTCAAACCAAGCAGCAGGAGACAGCTGATGCTGTAGGGAGTATTGCTGTTACTGGCATGCACCTGTGATGCTTCTGCCCTCGGAGATCATTTCACCTAAGAATAATTTTAGGAGAATGAGTTAGCAAGGTCTTCTGTGCTAATTGGAGAAATTAGCATGAGTGATGGAGCCAAGTAGCATCCTGGATGCTGTTCAAACCATAAAATTCCGAGTGTTGTGTTGAGTCGTGGCCAGGAATATTTCGTCTCTTCAGCAATGACACTTATCCCAGGGTATGCTGGTCCACGTACCTTTAGGAGCATGCGTGCACCTTGACAGTCCCTGTCACTCTTGAGGCTCCAGGGTGTCCTCTGCTGCTTTGCTGCTGCAGGGCAGGACAGCTCCGTCCCTCGGGCTTCCACCTCATTTGGGGACAATCCAGCTGGTTCTTGTTCAGGCCAAGCTCCTTGAGATTTTAATATCCTCAGCACGCTGGTTGACATAGTAGTTTGGTCTGTCACAGCTGATGGAATGACGATTCAGTTGAATTTTGATCAGAAACTTCATGGCTGGCTTGTCTGATTACTGAAGTAAGAGCCTCTACAGGTCAAACTGAGCTCGTGGTGCAGTAAATGAATCTTCCAGGAGGAGTTGATTTTCTGTGCTCTCAAAGGATCTTGTATGGAAAGCAGGTGCTTGGGGTCTTCGGTTTTCTCTAGAGAAACTACAGCGCTGAAAATCTGCCTCCTGGTTGGATCGTAATCCCTTCAGCCATGGAATCGGCCTACACAGTTATCGTAGGCAAATCTGAACAGCGTAGTAGTTGATGTGGATTTGATTGTTAAGGCCCTCACAGAGGGATTAGTCTCCTGGTGATCCCGACGGCAGTCTCAAAGCTGGTGTAGCATCTCAGGTTTTGGAGCAGCACATTAATGCGTTGTGTGCAAGCCCTGAGCCTGTTCAGTTTCCTCTTGCAAGGACAACACAGTAAACTATTGGGATGTGCGTTCTCCAGCCTCCCTCCACGTGGGTAGAGGACTGGACAGCAGACAAGCTTATGTTCCAGTCTACAAAGGTGATCTACAGTATCTAAAACTGGGAAAGAGAGGGGAGTTGAGATGATGGGCAAGCTCAGAGCCAACAAATAGTCTACTCTTCAAAGTAATGTTGAGCACAGACATGGTAACTATTGTGCTTAATGGAGGTTTATTTAGTAAAAATACCTAAAAGCTGCTTCTTTTTCTCCTGACCTGGATATGGTTTTCATCCAAAACAAATGGGACACATGCTTAGCAAGCTGATAACATTAGTCACTGTTTTCTAAAGCAAAGGTAGCTGAAATATGTCTTTAAGTCATAGTTAACACCCTTCTTAAGTAGGTAAGTGATGATAATGCAAGGCAGTGTACTTGCATCAGAGTTTTATATGCTTCTTTGTAATAGTCCTTTTGTTATTATAAGTCGTTTGACTTCAGTGTTAGCTCTGCACAGTGAAACAAGCAAGCAGCGTGCACTGGTTAGTTGCCGCTTTTCTGGGGTGTTTTTAATGATGCCTAAGATGTTAAAGGTCTTGTTCTGCATTAGAAAGTCACGTCAGGGCAAACCTCTGTGGCCAGCCAAGCTCAGCTCCCAAGCCTGCTTTGAACCAGCTCGGCAGCATTAAAACGACAGCCTTCATCTATTCACGTGCATGTGTGTTTGTCTACATAGTAAGCTAAAATGGGCTAGACAGTAACAGCTGGTAGGCAGCTTAAGAAGCTGCTGCTCTTCAGCTTCAAGCTCCTCCTTAATCATGAGGGGAAACTTCTAGATTCTCCTAGTACCAAAATTTCAGGACTCGGGCTGGCCCAACTTCCTAGGACGCGTTTAACGTATGTTTGCCCTCTACTGTGCAAAAGGAGCTCTTCCCTGTTGCCTGTGCTGCTTTACCTGTACGTGTTCTCAGGATGGCTGCATGGGGTTTCTGGGCAGATCAGAGAGGTGGAGAGTGATGATGTGGTCAAGACACTGCTAAGTATGTCTGCTATCTGTGCAGTGTCCTGCATCTTCTCCACGGAGGCTTGAAGTAAGTGTATTTCTTTTTATGCATTTGGGAAGGGAGCAGTATGTGTGATAGGAAAAGGCAGAAAATACCTCGCACCTTTTGCGGTTAAGTTAGCTGCAGCTTACCCGAAACCCCGTCTTTGTGCAAGTCAGAACACACTGTGCAGCTGGTTTTGAGACTGTGTTTTATATTTGACTCTCCCAGAGAGTAGAAGCTCTCAAAAGGTGCTGTAGGTGCTTTTAAAGATACTTGAGCAGAATTTGAGTACTACTGTTGCACTCAGAGATGCAGCATGTTCAGCAGTTTCCAGTCGGTTTAGAACTGTAAGGTTGACCCCGCGTCATCAAGTCCATGTGCAGGACTTGTCTTTGAGGATCAGGGTCACATCCCTCGGGTTACATACCGTGCAAGGGGCACGCTGGATGCTGTCCAACCCTTTGGCTGCTTGGGTTTCAGTTGTTCTTTCCAACAACATGTTTGCCCTAAAAGAGGTGAGGCAACTAATGTTTGAATGTGAACACCGGGCTCCTTGGGGAGCCTGCTGAGGGTATCCTCGGTAAGCAGCTTCTTCCTGGTGGGAGCTCCATCACCCTGAGCTAAGGGACTTGGGTATGAATAGCCAGATCATCGCCTGCTGGTGACTGTTCAGCACTGGAGATCTTTCATCCCTTCTGTCCAGCTTGCACCGAGCCTATGTGTGGGTGTTCTCTGTGCCTCAGATGTGCCTGGAGCGCTGGTCTGCATCAGTTGCGGAGCTGGAGGCAGCAAAAAACCCACGATGTTTGATAACGATAATAAGGTAATGCAGATAGGCTACATTACATGTCTGTAATTAGCAGAGGAAGAGATGACTAAATCCAGGGATGCCGTCCCTCCATCTGTGGTCATTTTGTTGCCAGCTGGGTACGGCCACGGAAGCTGGTTGTGGCTCCATATGTTTAAATTGCCTCTGACTTTGCTTTTCCGGTTGTATGTGACCTGCCTGTAGAAGTTGTTAAACTGTTGTGCTTGGAAGAGGATTGGAAATCTGGCAGGCAAAAAGTGCTCTGGGCGAGAGAAGCGCCTCTTGCATATGCAGTGATGTTCAGTGACAGGTTATTAAAGTGAAGCTTAGGAATACTTGTTTTCCTCGATAGCTTAAGCAAGAAGAAGAAATCTGCCCCTCTGCAAGAGAAATGGATTTGTTCGTTCCCATGTGTTCTGGGAATGTGCGGAGAAGGTTCCCTTTCCTGACATATGGCTCCAGTCGTCCTTGTACTCACCGCAGTGCGATCTGAAAGCGCAGTACCTCCGGAGAGCTGGGGCAGCCCTGTCAACCCCTGGCACTGGCGCGCACGTTGATTATTGCTTGTCAGAGTAACACGGCTCAGCTCATCTGGTGTCGTGGTGGTTGCCCAGCGTTTCTGCCAGATGAGACGCTTTGGCATGCGTGGCCTTTCTTAACACCGTCTCTGCTCAGAGATCACATGATGAGCTGGCTTTGTCCGTACGGACGAACGTGCTGTTCGTAGTGCTGTTTCCATGGCACAGACCCGCTGCTGCAAGAGAACAGTTGAGATTCATGGGTGTGCAGCGACGACGAGGGGAAGCCTGAGGGATCCCAGAGGAGGAAGGCAGTGAGGAGTGGCTCTCGGTGCTGGCAGAAGGGTTGCTTCAGCCTGCTGCTGTGTTTGCCAGCGCAGGTGGCAACGCGAGTGGTTCTACATGGCTGCGTGGGATTGAGAGCAGTCCCTTGAGCAACTGATATGGTAGACAGACTAAAATGTGGCAGGAGGGATTTTATGCGTAGGTGCTTTGTTGCAAGCTAGATGACTTCTCGTAGAAGTCTGGGAGGTTGTGGTTTTCCTACTAGTGTAATATCTAGCTTTACGCGTGCTTTTTGCAAATCAAGTTGTTCAAAAAACCCTCTGAGTGGCATGCACGATCTCCTCTGGTATTTCTGCCCTTACAGCAGACAGCAAGAATCTTGCCTAACCTCTGTTCATATGAGTTTTGCCCTGAACTCTTGCTGATGGGACATGGGATGGCCTGCAGTACTGAGGGGACAGCTGTGGTTCTTGAGGTGAAAGCATCTAGGTATTGTGAAACTGAGTAACACTTGACTTTGGCAGTCAGATTAGAGTGCTGAGTGCTGCTGTAGTTCACATAGCTGAGACAAACAGACCTGAGCTGTGTTGAAGACGTAGATGGAGAAATATGTATGTTAAATCAATCAGTTGTGCTTAAGAAGATAATGTCTGCCCATGATGCTAATGAAGCTTACTGGAATAGTGCTTGCTCTTGTCTGCGCTTGACAAATATTTGGAAGAAGCACAGGATTCATGGTTGAACCCCAACAGTGATGGAAGCTGTATATCTGGTGTGAGTCTTGAAGTTCACGCTGCTTCGTTTCAGGAGAGGCTGGGAATTAACTTGTTTAGTTACTTTGAATTTGTTCGTCGATGCTTGTGGTACAATAAGATCATAACGACCTGGCCTCACAGTGGCAAACCTGCTTGTTTTTATGGACAGGGATTTGTAAAAGGCACTTTGTCTTTGCTCGCCCAACAAAATGTTGTTCTATTATTCAGCTTGAGCTACTGGAGTGAGATCGTGTTTCCAGTGCGAAGGCAGTGAAATAACATCTTCGTTTGCTTATGGAGGAGCTTCCTGCCTTTTTGCTTTAAATGTGTTTTTCTTGCTAGGCTAAAGAAATTCTTACGAAAGAGTCTAATGTGCAAGAGGTACGTTGCCCTGTCACCGTCTGTGGAGATGTCCACGGTCAATTCCACGACCTTATGGAACTCTTCAGAATTGGTGGGAAATCGCCAGACACAAATTACCTGTTTATGGGAGACTACGTGGACAGAGGCTATTACTCGGTGGAAACAGTGACTCTTCTAGTAGCCTTGAAGGTATGGTTTGACAGCTTTTCTCCAGCAGCTTTGGGCAAAACCGCGCTTTCGGGGAGTTTTGAAAGAATTGCTCCTCCTGTTGATGCCGCCGTTGGCTTGAGCTAGATGGATATAAATTGAATTGCATTAATGGACACGTGCTATTCTGTAACACAGCTGAATGCTTGATTGCTGTTTGAAATATTCTGTTACTGTTCGTTTTCGTGTTGATGGTACACTTCTTGTGTTACAGAAGAGTTTTCTTTGTCAATAGGTGCGTTACCCAGAACGCATCACAATACTGAGGGGCAATCACGAAAGCAGACAAATTACACAAGTGTATGGCTTTTATGACGAATGTCTGCGGAAGTATGGCAACGCCAACGTCTGGAAGTATTTCACAGATCTGTTTGATTATCTTCCACTTACAGCTCTAGTAGATGGCCAGGTAAGCCAAAAATAAGCAAAATGCTTCATTTCTTAGAGTTATGCGGATTGGACTGTCTGACCTCTACATGAGGAGTCTCAAACAAGCTCCCTTAACTTGTGATCTGAATTTTTTCAAGTCCCTGTACTTATTTGGTGTTTGAGGAAGAATTTAATGAGGTGCTAACGCGAGTCGATGGTGTGGGAAGGCTTTTGATTCTGCTCCCGAAATAATGGCAGAGTATTGCATGTATGGTTCGTTTTAAATGACTGCTTAACAACTGGGGATCCCCTCGTGACACATCAGACGGGCGTTGTTGTGGCCTTGAGACAAGATGTTCTTAAAACAGAAGACACGGTGTCTTTGTTGCTCTGATCTCTGTACGCAAGATGAAGCCTTTTAGTTTTGTTTCCTCCTGCGGGAATTAAATTTGGTTTCTCTGATGTGAGGGTGAGACGGCTGTAGTTGTAAAAGAATGAAAACAGTGTTAAACCCAGCTATTTCTGAGAACAGGCTTCCCATAACAACATGCACTGAACGGATTGCTCTTTTTTTTTTTTTTTTTCTCTTCTCCGGAACAGATATTCTGTCTCCACGGTGGCCTCTCTCCATCCATAGATACACTGGATCATATCAGGGCCCTGGACCGCCTGCAGGAAGTTCCACACGAGGTAACGGGAAAGGAAATGCATCATAAACTTAGATATCTGTTGGTGGAAAGTGTAAATGTAGCCTCACGTTGAAATCCATTTAAACAGCGAGACAGAAACACGGTTACACAGCGGATTATTGCCTTTCTGAGAGCAGATGAACATAGATTTGGGCAAAACACACACAAGTCAATATGGCTTTGATTACAGCAATCTACAAAGGGAGCGCTATGGGCTTTTCACAGCTGTTGTTCACAGATTCACGGGATCTTTTGAGGCTGACTCAAAGAATAGTATTTGGCAGGGGAAGGCGTTTAATACCTTCATCCTCATCGCAGACTTGCTTGTGAACAGCCAGCCACCACGTGAAGCCACGTTGTGTCACCGTCCTTCCTCCTCAGCCAGTCCTGTCTTCTCAGTCTTTTCTTCTGTGGTGTTTCACCTCGTTCATCCCTTTCTGGGGGCCTGAGATCAGGACTGAGGAAACCACCTCCTGAGCTCCCAGGGCAGCAGTTGGCTCTTCTGTGTTGGACTGGTTGGGGCTTACAAATGGACTTGAGTGTTCCCTGATTAAAATGAACTGCTTGTCCTGCAAAGTCTTTGGTATAACAGCAAGAACAAGCAGCGAGGTCTGCCCAAGCCTTCCAAAAACCTGGAATAAGCCGTGTAAATTGCTCCCGGAATTGGGGGGGTACCTGGTGGGGCATCTACCTGTAGTTAGGTGTAATGATTATATTGTTGCTCTGGGGTTTTCCCGGTCCTGTGCTGCCTGTCTGTGTGATGAAATCTGGCTGTCCTGAGGACCTCCACATGTAGTCAATGTGATCCCTACCGCAGAGCTCGGATCGGTGGGTAGGAAACAGCAGCAGGCTTGGATAAATACTGGAGTGTCTTTACCGCCCCTTAGGAGCTCGGCAAGAAAAGCTGCTGAGCTTCACTTGGGGGTGTTGGACGGTGTACACCAGGATATTTGTGAATATATCAAGTCCGACAATAGACTGTTTAGGAGAGGAAATTAAATGATTAATACCTTGCCAGAAGGGCTGCTGAAGGCTTCACATCAATCTCTGGAACGGTTAGTTCATAGCCTCCTGCGGGTCGTTTCCCTTTCTTCAATTTATTGCGACTTGGCTGGCACCAGTGAACCCATTGTGTCTCCTCGGACATGCATACCTTCTCAGGTGGCCTTTTTTGTTACACTGGGAGAGTCAGGAGGAAGAATGTGGTTCTGCTCTCTGTGTCTTTGTATCTCTGATTAGTTGGAGTGAAACGGTAAATGGCGGGTGTGGAGGAGGGAGGTGGGAAGAGTTTTCTGGTTACATGAACTTTCTCAGTCAGCTGTGTGTGCATCCCTTTCTCTGGGAAGGATGCTGACTGATAGAGTGAGTAACCAGCCGCTACTACGTGTGTTAAATAAAGCAGAGAAGGACATGCTGGCAGTCTTTTTACTGTAAATAAATTTTAAAAGTGTCTTTTTATAACAATCTTGGCACTAATCTAATGAAGAACACTTCATCTTTTTCAAGGGTCCTATGTGTGATCTGTTGTGGTCGGATCCGGATGATCGTGGCGGCTGGGGTATCTCTCCACGTGGTGCTGGCTACACGTTTGGGCAAGATATTTCCGAAACATTTAACCATGCCAATGGTCTCACACTGGTCTCCCGTGCTCACCAACTTGTCATGGAGGTAGGGCAAGCATTCTGCTAGATGGGGCTAACAAAACATAGATGCCAATTCTTGTCTCCTATGTAAGACCTTCCGCTGATGGGTTTGCATAAGTTAAATACCAAAGTAGGACTTCAACCACGTGGAAACAACAAGCAATATCAAATGATGTGCATTGACCTGCGATGTAAATAAGGGGATGTTCTGCCCTTTTTTTCCGCCTCCTCTCCGCGTAATTTGCTGAAGGGACGCTGTCACACCCCATTGTGGAAGTAATAATCTTCTTACGCGTTGACTGCTCTACTTAGCCTGCTGCTGCATTCAACAGACTGTCCTGTAATACTCGGCAGTCAGATGTGATGGGGTTTAAGCCGTAATTTTGGCTGTTGATGGGCTATTCTTGTGTGTCTTGCTGGAAAAATGCCAGGTGGGTCAATGGAGCAGGTGTATTTTTAAAATCTAGTTGAAGTAGATCCCGTAAGTAGTACCGTGTGTCAGAAGTCGCTCGCGTCCAGCGGGCAACTTCTCCTTTGTGGTGGCTGAAAGCTGAAGGCGTACCTAAAAAATCTCGAGGTTTCTTGGTGGTACAATCCATAATTTGTATACAAAATGGATAAACACACGAGTGACGAACGGCCGATCTCTCTGTAGAGAGGTTGAAGCTGGTTTTGCTTAGTAACTACTGCTTGTTCGTTCTTCTGCTCTTTAAAAGTACTTTTAAAACGAAACTGAGTCAGCTGGAAATACTTACAAGAAGTCTACAGTTTCACAAATGCCTTCTGTCGTTGAAGGCCTCCAGAGGAACTTCAGACGGGCTGAGGTTTGAGGTTTAACAGGGACCTTTTTTCTCTTTTTTGGGCAGGGTTATAACTGGTGCCACGACCGAAATGTGGTTACCATTTTCAGCGCGCCCAATTACTGTTACCGGTGTGGGAACCAGGCTGCTATCATGGAACTAGATGACACTTTAAAATATTCCTTGTGAGTAACCTGGCTCGGGCTGTTGTCTCTTTCTGATCCTTTCCAAAGGAATACTTCAGTGAAAAGGCAGCTCAGACCACTCTGGAATTAATGCTGCGTGCTCTACCTGCAAGAATATCTAAAATTAAGTAGTGAGTTAGGCTCGTAAAAGCTTCTCTTGGGTACTGCGTTAGCTCCTCTTTCCGACTCGCTGGAGAGTTGGAGCCTCTGCGTTTCCTTAATCCCTCTACTACTGCCCAAGCTTGATGAAGGGAGTAAAGACAGGTTGATATTTGTATTTATTTTTATTTTTGGTAGTTCTAAGCTTTGTAAAGGTTGGGTGAGAGACTGAATTTTGCATTCAGCTGAGCTGGCGTGGCGGCAGCGACGGGCTGCTGAAATGCTGACTGCTGGGTTGTGTTCACCCTGTAAGCAGCATTTCCAGCAGCTGATGACTTTTATCTCCCTCCGATGCTTGTTTTGGGACCGGGAACGTTTTATGTGGAAGAAGCTGGGATGAGTGAGGCACTAGCAGCAGGAGAGTAAGCCTAGTGTTTACTGTGGCGTCGGAAAACACCTCTTGGAGAGGGAAAACGATCCTTGGTTTGTTTTTTTTCCCCCTGCAGCCTCCAGTTTGACCCAGCACCGCGTCGTGGAGAGCCTCATGTTACCCGTCGTACCCCAGACTACTTCCTATAAACCTCTCCTGACGTTCGCAGAGGGAAGTACAGCTGGTGTTTTAAAGAGCAACAAATATTTACACGTTTCTGTAAGAAATCGGGGTTCGTCTCCACTTAAAATTCCCCCCCATCATGGACCAAAATGTGCCATACAGAGGACGAAGAGCGTTTAGCACAACTCGAGACTGAATTCCTTACAACACTATCGGTATCCCGTACCCGTCAGTCCAACCGTTTGCCTGCTGTATTTGTAGTCATTGTTTTTTCTTCTGGACTGTTCAGAGAGGAAGGGGTAACTCTTAATAACACTTCCATCTCCTTCGAGACGCTTCTTTGTAAATTTTTAGTTCTAGTGTTTAACTGGCATGAATTAGAGTTTATTTTCGAGGGAAATGCACACTAACTCCTGCCCCCCAACCCCTCTTTTATTTTATTGAAAAGACCCATCGACTTAACTGGAGAAAGGAAGCAATTCCTGCTTGGGAGTACGTTGTCATAACACGGATAAAAGCGTTCCCCTTTTTAGCTGGATTCCCGTTCTGTGTTGATCCTGCCGCCNCCCCCTCCCCTCTGTATATTTGTCCTGGAAAGTGCTTGCAATCCTCCTGGCTGTACCTGAAACAATAAACTTGCCATTGTCAGCCCCAAATCCTGGTGGGATGCTGAATAGTCGGGCGCGGGGGGGCGGGAGGGGACGGGGCGGATCGGGGACCCGGGAGGG